>CM035436.1:143044639-143189639 GCA_020310875.1 Ceratopteris richardii
GCATGCACGGTGGCCCGCAGGTATACAAAAATATTACGGCTCATCAACTATACCTTCTAGATACATAGTTCTAGCTAACCTAAAAGTTCGGGCAATTTTCTTCTTCAATGACTCTAACATCTGCTTCAAAATTTCTGGTTCTATGAGTTGAGCATCTGTCCGTACAGAGCTTAAAGAAATAACTTGGCTCATTAAACTCTTTGTTTGTGTCTGCAAAAAAGCTTCCTGTAAATAAAATTCATTTGACAAAGCCGCATCCCTGTTCACCTTCATGTCTGCAATTTGCTTATCAACTTTGGATAATCTTTCTTTTTGAGCATTTAGTTGATACTCCCTTCTTTCCAACTCTTGATTCTGAAACTGTATTGTTTTGTAATATGCATCACGCTCTCTTCTTATCCCTGGTATCTCCTTCTGTAGTTGAGCGACTAACATCATCTGGCTTTTGAGAGCAGCATTAGATTCATTCAGGTTGATATTTGCAAATTCTAGCTCTATATTAGTTTGTTTTAGTAAAATGGATATTTCCTGTCCCTTCTGTACTGCTTCTTCCAATTGTGTTCTGGTTTCTTTTAACAAATCACCCGGTGCAATGCAGGCATCTTCTTTATCTTGGGCTAATTGTTTCAAATGCATAATTTCAGCATCAGCAGCACACAATAATTCATCCTTTGCTCTGACTTCGACCAAGGAAGCATCTCTTTGATTTATGACTGTCTCCTGTTCGGCAAGTCGGGTCTGTAACTCCTTAATCTGTTCATTTAAAGCTTGATTTTTTGCTTTGACTGCAACTAGTTCTTCCTGAAGTGGGCTAATGTCTGCTTCCAGAACATCAACCTTGTGTTGAAATTCTTCTCGGATGTTATCAGTCACTTCCTTCATTTGTGCTGGTAATTGCTGCGATAGCTAGATCAGCATTTGACCCATGGATGCGAGCTTAGAAAACATGGGAATTGATGGAAACAGAAGAGAAGGATGTGGTTGAGATGAAGAGGCTCTCAGAACATGAGTGGAATCTGGTGGAGAGTAATTGGGAGATGAGGATGAAGCGGTAGGTTCCTCAGGGACAATAGGTGGAACAGGGAGAATGGGGTTAATCGGAGGTTCAGGTGGAGGAGTGAGAATAACAGTGGTTGTTTCTAATACCTTTTCAGTGGATTGTTGCGTAGTGTCATCAGGGTTGGCAACTGTAGACTCCACTGCCTTAAACAGTTCTTCAAAAATTTCCTTAATAATAGGTTGCCCATCTTCTTGCTTTTCCTGTTCGGATTGTTGCTGAGATTCTTCTTTAGAGGAGCTGTCTGCAGAATCGGCAGTATCATCATGCTCATGTTTCTGGTTTGGAGATGATGGGGCTGATGAATCGTGGTGCATGGAGGTGGCTGTGTCGTGAAAAGTTTCTTCATCATTGTTGTCGTCTTGATTTCTGGCGACCGAAGCCTTTACTTGGCTATCGGAAGAGCTTATTCTGATGCGCTTCCGGCGGAGTAGCTGGAAGATTTCTTCGTCATCTTCTTCATCATCTTCCAGGACTTGCGCTGATTCTTCATGATAGAGAACTGGACCTCTAGGTGGTGACTGTGCTGCTTGTATGGCCGGAAACAGGAAACTTAGTATGTGGGGGAGACGGGAACGCGGCATATCACCCTTGTTGACTTGTTTAATTACCGAAACACATTCTCGATGAATGCGACGGAAATAGTATGAGGCAAAGTTTACAGGCTCTCGAGCAGCCATATCTATCGCTGAATAGAATGGGCGAGATATGCCATATGTTCGTTTTTGCAGGTTTAAGATAGCTACTAAGAACTGTAAGGCTGTTCTTTGAGGTTCAGGGCGACAAAGGATAGCATATTCATTAGAAGAATATCGGGGAAACAATTGGATCATTGTGGCTATCGGAAAATTAGGGCCATTCTCTCGACCTCGCGAAGAGAGTCGGAAAGCATCAGCAAAGGTCTGTAGAGTTATTACTACCCGAGATGGTAATGAGGTTATTGGCCAACTCTGCTCCGTAGCAGGTGTGGCAGCGATGGTGGCAATGATTTGAGCGTAGAACGGGTGACATTCCACTGAATGCCAAGGCAATTCAGTGAAATCAGCCAATCCACGGACACGCAGGAACTCACCTACATCTGCAAGGAGTCCGTCACGGAACGCAACAAAGTTTGCTAACGCTTCCATGGTGCGCACACGAATAACAAGCACAAGAACACAATTGCATAGGGTATACAGAGAGCACAAGCACACAAAACACACAGACACAATAGCGATTAACAGCGGAATGAAAAAGGTTAAGTAGATACTTGGCAGGGGGAAGCAATTGAAATTGTTAATCATCGCGCGATGTTGAGATGATAACCTCATAACTACGGTGTGCATGCATGAGCGGAATCGATAAGAAAAGGTGGCGATTATTCATGGTTATGTATCCAAACGAGGAGTTTATGATTATGTAGCAAAACGAGGCTTTTAAGGATTTTATTCAATCAACACGCAAAAGTAAAAGGAAAAGAAAAGAAAAGAGAAAAAAGAAAAATATGCGGGCCACCGCAGAATATTCAGGACGAATCAGGTGCTTGTTGATACGGCCACAACTTTGAACCATTTATCACCTTTGGAAGAGGAATTCTGGTCAAAGTAGTCAACCGAAAAGTAGCTGGGCCTACTTGTTCGGTAATGCGGTAAGGACCAAACCATCGTAACTTGAATTTTCTAGCAGAACGATTTGATTTTGCATTATAAAACAGCACAAGTTTCCCTACCATAAAAACTGGAGTTTTTAGATACCGATCATGTGTACGAGCTTGCCGCAACTGCACTTCTTGAAGAATCAAAAAACTTTCCTAGCGATGCTCATCTAGTTCTCTGAGTGTGTCCAACCGAAATGGCAAAGAATCTTCAGGTAACAATTTCTGAGAGATGGCCACACGTAAGCTTGGTACTACAAGCTCCATTGGTGCAATTGCCTCCATTCCATATGCAAGTTTGAAAGGAGTTAGTCCAGTGGCAACTTTGTAAGTAGTCCGGTATGCCCATAATAATGCAGGTAGTAACTGATCCCATCTTTCTGGTGATTCGATAATCAATTTACAAAGCATACTCAGCAAGGTCTTGTTTGTACTTTCAGCCAAGCCATTAGCACGAGGATAGTACGGTGAACTGAATTTGTGCAGAATCTAAAAAGAGTGTGTGAGAACTTTCATTAAATTGTTAACAAAATGTGTGCCTTGATCTGTCAGAAGTTCCAGAGGTAGCCCAAATCGTGGAAATACGTCCTTCATTAAACATTTTGCTACCGAAATAGCTGTAGCGGACCGTAAAGCCCAAGCTTCTGCCAATTTGGTAGCATAATCTGTACATGTCAGAATGTATCGATTATTACTGAGTATTGCTGTAGGTGTGATTGGTCCAATAAAATCAAGACTCCATTTCTGAAAAGGCTCCAAAGGTAATACAGGTTGGAGAGGGAAAAAATATCGTTGTAAAGGCTGTCCAGACCGTTGACAATTATCACACTGTTTGAAAAACTGAGATACATCTCTGTACATGGTAGGCCACCAAAGCCCACTTTGCAGAATTTTCCGGTGCGTTAAATCTGCTGCAAAATGTCCACCGGAAGGGATGGAATGTGCCAGAGTGATAACTGAGTTTACTTCATGTGGAGGAATACAACGAAGTAAGACTCCAGTGTGATCCATATAATACAATTCTCCAGCAATCAACCGAAATCTGCGGCTGTAAACTGCAATTTTCCTACGCATTGCAGGAGAAGTCTGAGCAGGAAGATATCCATCAGTAAGAAAAGTTAATAACTGATCATAGTAAGTAGTTGTCACAGGAGGTTGTGCAGATTCATCATTAGTTGGGTCAGTAACATAAATTGCAGGTGTGGTGTCATCAACACCGACCGGAGCTTCACCGGAATCCAACCGAGAAAGGAAATTTGCTAATGCATGTGCAGTTCCAGGTCAATGAATCACTTCGTAATCAAACTCTTGTAATAGTAGAACCCAACGTGCTAAACGAACATCTAAATGCTGCTGTCGAACCAGATATACTAGCGCAGCATGATCTACATGAAAGACAGATTTTCGGCCTAACAAATAATGCCGAAATTTCTTTACAGAATATACCAAACCAAGACATTCTCTTTCAGTTACAGAATAATTCTTTTCAGCAAGAGCAAGCCGTCGACTTGCATAATAAACAAGCCGAAACCACTTATCAGTTTGTTGCATTAAGACACTCCCAATGGCTATATCTGATGCGTCTACAAAAACATGAAATGGACATTCCCAATCAGGAGGTTGTAGAATTGGAACCTGCGTTAATAAGCCTTTTAGACGATCAAATGCTGTTTAACATTCCTGAGTCCAAGCAAACTGTCGAGGAGTACTAGTTATTAATCTATTGAGGGGTATTGCCAAATGAGCAAGCCACCGTAAATGTCGACCATGCCATCTAACTTGACCCATGAATCTCATTACTTCTTTCGGCTTAGTAGGCACAGGTGCTTCTAACACAACTGCAATTTTATCTGGATCAACTTGTATGCCTTGTGCAGACACAATATGGCCAAGCAGCTTACCACATGAAACCGCAAACACAGACTTGTTTGGATTCACGCAGAGTCTGTATTCATGACACTTCTCAAAGCAACACCATAAATGATACAGGTGTGCTACCATCTTACCAAATAAAGAGAAATCATCTAGATATACTTGCATGAAAGAAGTAAGATAGGGGGAGAAGATTTCCTGCATACATTGCTGAAAAGTGCTAGGAGCATTTCTTAATCCAAACCACATAACTGTACAAGCAAAAACTCCCCAATTCGTAATAAATGCTGTTTTTGGTATATCTTGCTCAGCCATTCAAACGTGGTTATAACCACTATAACCATCAAGAAATGAATACATTTCATGCCCAGCCACTCTATCCAGCATTGTATCAAGAAATGGAAGTGGAAATGGATCAGGTATGGTGGCTGCATTCAATTTCCGATAATCGACACATATTCGGAGCTGCTTGTTTTTCTTTGGTACAATTACAATCGGGGAGATCCATTCAGCGTGTTTGATGGGAACGATGAATCCGACTTTTAATAACCTATCAAGCTCTGCCTTTACATGTGCTGCATAGTTAGGATTCATCCGGTAGCTGGGTTGTTTAATTGGTTTTGCCTCCGGTTTAAGTACGACCCGATGCTGATATATGCGAGGGTCCATACCCTTCATGTCACGGTAATCCCATGCAAAAAAATCAGAGAACTCACGAAGAAGCTGGATCAAATCTGCTTGAAACACTTCAGACAATCCTTCCTTTATCTTGACAGGTCGTGGATTTACTTCATCTCCTAAATTATAAGTTATCAACTGATCTTCAGGAACATAGAGTTGATGAGGGTTTCCTGAATCATCGACTGACTGCAAAAGTTGATGTATAGTAGCTTCATCCTTAGCAGCAGTATCCTCTGTCTCTACTTCTTCGGTCACAGGCACCACCGTACAAACTGTCGGATTCCAGTTATCTACAACAGATTGTAAGTCGACAGTTCCCAAGGAAATCAAATCAATGTTATTCTTTAAAAATTCTTCTTCTTCATCATCGGATAAACCATCTAGCATATGGACCGGTTCTGCTACATATGGTCTAGCATGTAGTTCACAAGGCTGAATAGCATCTAATTTTACAACATATTTTCGGTTATTGTCTTTGAAAGTGAGTTCCTGTGCGGACCAATCCTGTATAACCTTAGCTTGTTTCAACCAAGGACGGCCGAAAAGAAGATTATAATCAAGACTAGACTCCGGTAGTTCTAGAACTACGAAAGTCATCTTAAAAGTGGTTCGCTGCAAAGTGATTGGGATATTCTGTACGAGTCCTACTGGGTGGACTCAGGATTGGTCGGCCATTCTAACAAAAAACTGAACAGGCTCAATTTCGGTCCATCCTAACTTCTTACAAAGTGCTGCAGTAGCTATGTTTACACCAGATCCACCATCAATTAGTACTTGAGTAATCTTATGATTTTTGTACCATACCATAATTAAAGGGACCGAATGATCCATCGTAGAGTCAGTTTTCGGTTGTACTGTCGCTGTTGCTAGAATGCAGGAAGACGCAAAACTGAAGTGCTGCTGGAATTGTTGCCGAACTCCTGGTACTAATGCAGTAACTATCCAAGAGGAAGAGTAATGGACGCCTTAGATAAAATTTCCCATGCTTGATCTACTTGACTTGTACTTTTTACTGATTCTGAAGATGATGCATCTGTTACTGGGGTAGAATGTTTTTCCTGCGAACCTTCATTTGGCAGTGGAACTTATGTCACCGGAATTGGATCTGGAACACTGTAGGTTTTGTGGTGGTCCATTGACTAGCTTTGTCATACATTCTCTGTTGTTCACGTATGCCTGGTTCAAACACTTCAGCTTCTGGTTGCAGTGGCTTACTAGATCGGGTCTGGACTACTGCAGCTTGTGTTTCTATTGGTGTGATATGAACCATATTTGTCATTGGGTTCTGACGCTCTTTTTTCCTCTGATCATATTCGACTACATCTTTATAGAATCTTCTGATGTGACCAAACTCACCACAAAAATGACAACGAGGAGGTGGCAAAGAATTACCTTCCTGTGATGTTCCAGTCTGCCAGCGGTTTGTATTGTAGTTATTATTCCTCTGTGCTCGATAATTTCTGTATCCTTGTTGCTGGTTATTTCTCATCTGAGAAGGTACATAGTGAGTGGCAGGCTGCCCTGGTTCCTGTATAATAGCATTTACCATTGCTATTCCCTGCACTTTGGCATTATATGCACAATTTTTTATGGAATGTCCGGTTGTATTGCAGATAGCGCAATACATCTGATTAAGTGCACATGTGGTACTAATATGCCCTGGATTCTTGCATTTAGTGCAGTACATTTGTCTAGCCGGATCTTCTGCAACATTTTTACTGGCTTTCAACCACTCCAGGTCTTCGGTAAAACCTCCAACTTTATGCTCGAGCTGCAAAGCCATTGCAATAACCGCATCTAATGTCATAGCTCCCACACAACGGATGATCATAATCTGTTTGAGTTGCGGAGTCAAACCATTAATAAACCACTGAGTGATGAAATCATCTGATAAATTAGCATGTGCCGGAGGTAGTTGTCTCAAATGAGTTCTGAATAGGGTGGCATATTCCTGCATTGTTTGATTCAGCTTTTGTCTATTGTTTTGCAGGTAATCAAAAATTTCGGCAGGATTCTTCTTTAGCCGAAATCTCTGCAAAAACGCATCCCTTACTGCTTCATAGGTGCCGAAATGGTTGATATCATATTCTATAAGCCACCTGGCAGCTTCATTAACTAGTGTTGATTGGAATACTATGGCCTTGTATGCCGGATCGGGTGGATGATTAAGTACTGCATAACTAATTTCAAAGGTTCATACATGAGCATCAGGATCATCACCTGGAAATCCACCGAATTTTGTGTAGGTGACTCCTGTTGGAACCGGACGAGGTGGAAGTAGTTGTTGCTATTGTTGTTGTTGTTGTTGTTGTTGCCCACTCATGCTGGTACTCTTACTATTTCCTGAGTTCTGAGGATGTGCTTCTGGTTCTTCAGAGTCTGTATGATTAGACTGCTCTCCTTACGGTTCGAAAATAGCGCTTAACCTCCTACGAATTTCTAATTCAAATAGCTTATCCTCTTCTACGGTATCAAACGTAGGCAAACTTGCTCCGAACAGTGGTGTCTGAAATGAAGATTCACCGGGGAGTACAACACTGTCACCGGAAAATTGTAAATTTTCTACAACCGGAACCGAACTACCACCGGAGTTAGTGGAACTTTCCCCAATCCAGGTTAGTTTTTCACCTTTAATGACTTCTCTAGGTAAGACAACTCTATTCTCGGACTGATTCAAATCCTGACCAGGCGTTCTTGCAGACTCAGAAGTTATTGTATCTTCTGTAGACTGCACCGAAATTACACTGGAATCTATCGGAATCGTAGAATGTTCCACCGGAATATTACAGGAATCGTTACTAATGTGCTTTGCTTCTTCAACTACCAGGCCTAATCGGTCTGTGATTCTTCCTCCTGGTGGTGTTTTTCGCAAATTTGGTACCACCCAAGGCTGACTGTACTTGGGATACGACTCACCGGATCGAGTAACCGGCATATATCACCTTTACAATACTTTCGTACTACTTCTACCTTACTGTCGCTTCACAATCTATGGATTCCTTCTCACAAACAATCTGCAACACTCTATTGCCACCTTCTGGTGCCACCTTCCCTCAACTATATTGCAATCCACCTTCCCACAGACGGCGCCAGTGTTAAACGCGGGTCTTGCCGTCAGAGCCGCATTTAAACATCTATTCGGGTTCTTGGGAGTGGAAGGGGTCTGTTAAACAGAGGCTCTATACTTGATTTTCCCAAATCAACTCACTCACATGACCGTAATCTAACATTAAAAATCACTGTCAATACAACTTACTTATCAAGACTCTGGTTATACTCTCATAGTCCTATTGTCTATAATCAGACTCTTCCACAATCTACCGATTACACTCCAATTGATGCGTTCTAGACATACAACGCAGAACTATTTAGTATCGTAATCCAGAATTACGTTGTCCAACTTAAAGAGCTAACCCAAGCACAAACTATTGTAAACAACAGAGACAAGAACAGTAACTCAATCTGTACCGTACAAGTGCAGATAATCAAACAGAACAGAAAGCCACAAAAATAACTCAGAGTTCTCAAACACACCATGGAAACTACACAGACTTCATCAACCAGACAAACAGTTTGGCGAATCCTCTGGTCGTCACCGAAGCGTCTTTTTCATTGATTTATAAAAAGGTTACAACATCTACTCAACGACCTTTCAGTTCGTGTGGAATATAAAAAGAGTTAGACTTTACAATTGCCAATCCAACGGCTTACATTGGCACTCCAGTGTGATCCATATAAAAAGGTTACAACATCTACGCAAGGACCTTTCGGTTCGTGCGGAATATAAAAAGAGTCAGACTTTACAGGCGGCTTACAATAATGATCAGCAAAAAGTGAAGTTCATAAGCTATGAGTATGGCATTTAGGTTTGAAGACATCTTCAAAAATATTTCTTGGTCCATCTCAAAAAAGCATGTAAAGAAGCTTCTTCAAAATTCTATAAGTATGAACTAGCTAGGAACATTATCCACGAAAATTGTGCCATTATTGTTGCTATGCTTGGAATCATGGTGCTATCCCCTGATTGATGCTGATGAAGTTAAAAAATGTGTACTTTACAATCTAGAAGACTTTTAATATTCTTAGTACCATACTTAAGATTTTTTGTTCATTTTCATAGTTAGATTTGGGAGGGTTGCATGCTTGGAAAGACAAAATTTTATTTTTCGCACCATGTAGTCTTTTGGCGATAAGTAACCATGGGGTGGGCTCAGTAACAAGGAAAAATTGAGGCATTGTTTATTGAGGGTACCTTTTTTCTATCCATCCCAAAATTATGGCCATGTTCATCTTCTTGGCACACTGCAAAAAGATGGATTTACCTACAATAAGTATGGTGCATCCACCAATGTACATGTATAGCAAGATTCTTTTCCAAAACTTTCTTTCTCTAGACATGGTCAGCTTCATTGAATTTCTCTAATGTATAATTGAAAGTATTGAGTATAAAATTAAGATATTCATGTCAATCCCATTGATTTGCCTTGCATATATATATCTTTGCATATGTTCTTTCGTCATTCCATATGGTACATAGATTGGCTTCTTTATCTTTTCCAAATCTTTACTTCTTATTTTAGCATATTTCATGATTCTTTCCACAACTTCTTCGAATTTTTGCATTATATGAGCCACCAAGAATGCTCGTTACTTTTGGTCTAGCTCTGCTACATATGGCATAAGTATTTGATTAGGTTTGTTTGGTTGCACATTATGGAATGCTGAATGAACAATCGGGGGAGAAAGAAGATGTACCTTAGTTCCACAATAGCCATTTTAGGATTAGGTAGTATTGGTGACCCCATGCTCCCTGTTTGATTTGTGTTTTGTGATTTCATTTGTTCAAGTTACTCTTGCAATTGTAGTATGATATGATCTTTTTCTTTTATTATTTCATTCTATTTTGCAAGCTCTTTCTCTATTTGGACCTTGCTTTCACAATTCTCTTGCAATTGTCTTGATTGTAATGATGTAAGTAAACTTTCAATGATTCATCCCACACCTTCTTTATTTTGTGAGTATCTACGTGATATCTCTCTTCTATCTTAAGTCCTAAGCATTTTCTATAGTGAATTGTGCTTGATAAGATTCTAATCTCTTCTTTAATGTTTGTAGTTCTTCACTTTCACTTGGTGTGATCTCCACAGGCTAACTCAGAAGTAGTGATGCCATTAGCTGCTTATTTATGTTCCTTAAGGAATCACCTTATTCCATTTATACCTTGATTTGTCTCAATCAATTTGTTGATATTAGTTATGTGCACCTTTTCAACTTCAATCTAATCATATTTTCTTTTCAATTCCACATTTTCTATCAATACCTTCTCATAGTCTTTAGTAATGTATTTAACTCTGGACTACCATGTCACATTCTTTGACATCAAAGAGTCAAGATAGCTCTTTCTTGGATCTTTTGAGATTACTGTGGGATTGTAATAGTTGTTTTGACAACTATTTATTGAGAATCTTGGAACGATTCTTCTCTATATGAGGATGTTCATATTCGTTGTCTACTTCTAGTAGATCTTGTTGGCACTTTGAACTACATATTTTACCATTGGCTTCAATTGTGTCACATCCATATTGAGCCAAGTTGTAGGTGGTTCATTTGTACTTGCTTGTTTACCTACAATAATGTGGATGGTTTCATTGAATGGTTGCCTTATGTGAAGATGTAGCTTTGTTGATCCTCTCCTTGTGTATTGACTTCTTTATTGCTGCTTCCCACAATTCAAGTGTTAGCAACAATGACTTCGGTCATAACCCTAATTGATATTATTGGTTCTTCATATTGTTCTTCATTCTCTTCCTCCACCTGAGTATGCCTAGTATCTGTTGACACTTTATGTTCCAATTGGGTACTCATTTTTGCATTAAATAGAATAAAAAAGTCCACACATGGTCGCGGTGTTCATAATACATCTTCTTCTTCCACTTTATCTTGTTTTTTTTTACTTGCTCACTTGTTCTTGATCATCTATCATTTGATTCAATTCTTCCCATTGTCCATCATCATTATCATCATTTTGTAAGTTAGCATTCACTAAGGATTGTTCTTGATCATCTGGTGATCCTGAGTAGGAACTTGAATCCTCTAGACTCAATTCTACATAGTGAGATAACCTTGAAATCTTTTTTCTCTCTCATTGTTGGCCTCTCAAATCACTTATTTTTCTATAGTGATGGCCTTGAACTATTAAATTGACCTACCCTTCTAATATAATAGGAGGCGCTTGAGCCAAAGTTGAGGTTGGTAGATGGTATGCTCTCTTGATAGAGGATGTAGCAACAACTTCATCATGTTCTCTTGCCCTTTTTGATCCTCTCATCCATGGCATAGCACTTGTGCCACTGTACTTATTACTCTTCTTTTCTTTGATAAGGATGTAGACTTCATGTATTGGGCCATTTCTAAAGTCATTGGCATCAAAAGTAATTTGCGTATGATTCTCAATGCATGGTAAATTAATACCGTTAATGTAGTGCTTTGGTGTGCTGAACAAGAGGAGCAAGGAGGAGATGGAGGAAGAGAGAGGAGAGGAGAGCTGCACACACATGCATGGGAGCCTCGAAACCCACATAATGATCTACATGAGCCAATGCTCTATAAATGATATATGTATATGAATATATGGGTAAGATCACATGACCCTTACATCCCCAGCACTCTCCCACTTGAAGTTCAATGTGACCATAAGTGGTAACACATACAAAGAATGATGTAGGACTATACAATAATGTACAAGAAGAGTCCATATCTCAATCCATATTGATCAACCTACACAAATTGCCTCAAACAAGGTGTATCCATGCACCTCAAACTGCTCTAGACTCATATCGACAAGAGTCTAGCTGACATCTGACTGACACAAGAACTGTTGAAGTTCTTGCAAAGCTCCCACTCACTCTATGCCTATGTCAATCATCAAATGACTAGAAAATCCAAGTGGAAATGCTCGAATATCAACTACAATGTCTGGTCTCAAGCATAACAAATTATACATCAGACTCTTGAATGCTGATAAAACCTATGCTATCTTGGCTAACCTAAGTGTTAGCCATGCCTATATCCAAGTCATCCAAAGCACCATCATCAAGAACAACATGTATTGACATATATGTGTAAACATTTGGCATGAGTAAATCCAAGAATGACTGCATAACTTTCCACTCCTCAACATGCAAATCAACCATCCTATCAACCAAGGATGTATCTAGTTGTGCATCTTTAGAGCTAATATGCTCTACCATACACTATGTATCATAAGCTCTATCCTGCTCTACCACACCAAGTGTATCATCATGCTCCACATGAGCTAATTGCACAACATCAATACCAAGATCCATCTGATGATCTAAGGTTCAATATATCTCTTTAAGCATCAATTTTCTTTATGGCCTTCGATTCTAGCCACTTTGTCAAGTAGTCGGTAGCCACTATGATGTACTTAACATGAGATCATCTTCTTGGGGGACTAATTACTCCAATAAAATCTATTCCCCATCTTGAGAAAGCTTGAAAAGACCATCGGTCTTAAGGGCATATCATCCCTTTTGATTGGTTATTTCATTCCTTGACACACATCACAACTTCTCACGTAAGTCTCTACATCCATATGTAGAGTTGGCCACCATAAGCTTGAAAAAAAAATCATATTTACAGTCTTATTAGTTGAGAAATGGCCTTCATATGATCTTTAAGGAGGAGTGTTCTTTTGCCAAGGAGACTTGGCATTAATTGCAATTAGACACATATTCATGTATTTCTTTTAGCATGTCTGACCAATAGACTCCTAAACCTTATAACTCTTGGATAGTTCCATTTATTCCTTTATTGATTTTCCATTGATTTATATGAGCTTGTTGAATCACATTAGCTCTTTCTTCATCCTACACACATCTCAATAGGACTCCATTTGAATCTTTGAAGTACAAGCTACCCACAACTATGTGAAGGTTTTGTGTTTTCCAAAGTTCTTTGCTCGACTGAGGGCTCATTCAATGACTTGGCCCATGTGTAAGCATATGTACCAATTTTTCAGCCCATGTTGGACATACTTTTATGTTGAACAATTATGTATCTGGATGTCCATCAGCTACACCCGTAGGTGGTTCTCCATGGGACATCCTTGATGATTGGCTCTAACGTGCATGGTCACCTTCTTGACTACTACCTCAAAGTCAAATTTCATTAATAAGATAAACTATCTGAATAGCTTTCTTGTATCCCAAGGTTTATTGGCCAAGTACAACAAAGCTTGATGATCAATAAAGAACTTGAATTTGTTGGTGTTACCGTTAGTGTCCATGTGAAAGGTCAAATGGCCACCGGACATTTCTTTGTATATGTTCTTTAATAAAACATATAGTGGTCTGGTTAGTCACAGACTGTAAGTTTGACCGCATTTGTAAGACCTAAGAAGTCTGTCTTCACGCTCCCTGTGTATTGTGTTTTTCTATGTATTATGTAGCCTCTGTGTGGAGTACTGTGTGCGGCCTTAAGAGCTTGGTTTTCTACTCCGAGGATATTTTCATGGAGCTCTCAAGAAGGAGAGCACACTGTGGTGCAGCACCATCAAAATACTTCACTGGTATCAGATCAGTTTGACGCAAAGCTTTGTTCCTTTTGTGCGAGCGAAGTGACCCCCCGAGGCTTCCTCCAAGGCTTACGACTAAGATGACGACCAATGCATAAACCTTGGCATACCTTGTCATCCGAGTCACCGAAGTCACCATTGGCTGTGTGTGAGGGAGTACCTCAACAATCAAGGAAGATAGAGGTTCCCAGTACTTCCCGGGAGGTCACCCATCCCAGTACTATTCCCCCCAAAGCTCCCTTAACCATGGAAATCTCTTGCCACTAAGCTACACCCTTTTGGTGTTTGAAGAAGGGGAAAGACTAAGATTAACATTACCTTGAACATGTTTTGGTCCCTCAAAGCTTCATTCTTTGCTTTCAAAGCCTATTTTTGAAGCATTTTTAGGGTGTCTTTTGGAGATATTTTAGAGTACTTTCGCACGTAGTTCCCTTCACATAGGTCCAAGAACATCAAGAAGAGTGTTCTTTGTACTTCTCCAACAATAAATATCAATTGTTGGGGATGTGTTTCTCAGCCACACTCATAAAACTATAGGTTTCTCGAAATGTTTTCAGTTTTGGTGGGAGCAGTCGTTGCAAATTTATGCAGGTTTTTGAGCCTAAAACATCATAGTTGACAGACACTTGTAGGTGTTGTTGGCTAGTTTTTGGGCTATGCATTTAGCCTTTTAGTGTCATTTTACTGCATATATTGAGCACATACACAACATGTACGCTTCGGTGGATACCACTTATGTACATCCATGTGGTCATTGATATAGCGGTTACATTTTTGGATAAAGCCTTTTACGTTTGATAAAGAGGTTCATGGTGAGGTTTTCTTAATTGGGAGACACCTAGATGTCCGGATCTCTTCAATGATGCAAAGACTTACCCAGCCTTGCCATAAGAGATGTGTGATAGTTGTTCATAGGTGCTCGATAAGCCTAGTTGGCTTCTATTGGGTAACTGATTATATGTAGTGGAGTCACTGATTCACTATGCAGGTAAACATATCAGTACTTGCAGTTCTATGATATTTTGATACCGGTTATATGCTCATTTTGCAGAGGATACTTTGGAAAAACTTTTCCAGATTTTTGGTTTTGCCAACTATACAATGGTAGATTTACTCCTTGACACACTTATTTGTCGGTGTTTGGACTCTTCTAGCTTCATTATCAAGTGCAAGTATCTCATTGTAAATCAAAAGCATATGTGAGTCGTTTGCATCTATTGGCATCAATGTAGATGATGATGATAAGGTGGAAGTGTGCCTTCATGGTTTAGGAATTGCATATAAATAGTTTAGAACATGTATTCATACCAAGGAAAATATTTTGAATTTTCTTGGTTTGGTGTCCATGCTAATAATTGAACAAAAGAACCTTGGTGAAGACTCAAAATCCCAAGGAAAAGGTGGTTCTAAGGAGGTATTCTACTCTGGCAAAGGAAGAGTTTGAGGAAGGGGCTTCAGAAGTGGAAGAGGAAACGATAACAAGGAGCAAGGTCAACAATAAAATCATGGAGGAGGTAGAGGAGAACTTCGAGGCAGGGGGAGCAAGAGAGGCCACATAAATTTCCAAAGAAATTATTCAATTAATGCTAGTAAATGATGCTAGAATTGTGGAAAACTTGGTCACTTTGAACATGATTGCAAGTTGAAGAATCAAAATAAGAGAAGACAACAAAACATTTATGCATCAACAAGTGTAGATGATTCCGAGAAGCTGCTCATAGTCCACATCACATGATGAATACGATGTCTACTAATGTTTCAAAATCGAATGGTAATGTTTGGTATGTTGATTCAAGTGCTTCAAATCACATGGCCAATCATGTGGAATGGTTTGGTAGTTTACAAAAGCTACCAATTTGTGTATATGTTGAAACAAGTGATGACACATCACATCCTATCGATCATGAGACATAGCACTATCCATGGAAGATGGGAAGATCTTGAAATATGTACTGCATGTTTCGAATATAACAAAGAATCTTGTTTCTATTGGAAAAACGGTTGACCAGGATTACAAGTCAGGTTCAATGTTGATGGGTTATAATAGAAGAGCACAAAAAAAATGGAAGATTGATCACTAAAGGAAACAAAGTGGGTAGGATGTTCACCTTAAATGTGAAAGTTCTTGAAATGAATGTAGCCATGTTTGCAAAAGGTGGAGGTGTTACTTTTAACATAAAGATTTGGCACAAGAAAATTGGACATGCAAATTTGCAGAGGCTGAAGTTGATGGGGTCAAAGGAGCTTGTCAATGGACCACCAAATTTCAAGGTTGCAAAGATGTAGAAGGTATGTGAAGCTTGTCAATTTGGTAGACAATCAAGGGCATCATTTTTGCATGACAAGCATGTTAGTGAGAATGTGCTAGAAATAGTACATACAAATGTTTGGGGTCCTACAAAGACCACATCTATGGGATGTTACAGGTTTTATGTCACTTTCATTAATGACCATACATGAAAAATATGGGTATACTTCATGAAAGATAAGAGTACAGTGTTCACTCGCTTCTAGAATTTTAAGGCTATGGTGGAAAACAAAACAAGGAAGTAAATTCAAACATAGAGATCTGATGGAGGAGGTGAATACATGTCAAATGAGTTCATTTGCTTTCTAAAAATTTATGGAATTTGACAAGAGTTTTTATGCAAGTACACATCACAATAGAAGGGTGTTGTTGAACACAAAAACAGGCATATTGCAGAAATAGCAAGGGCCTAGATGGTTGAGAAAAATTTACCTCATTGTTATCGGGTAGAAGCTGTGTATAGTGCTGTATAAATGATGAACAAAACTCTAACTCATGATGTACATCAAGAAATTTTTTGAAAATAAGGAATACCTCATCCTTTGATTTGATAGGATATACCCAGACTTTCTAGTAGCATCATCTATGAAAGTGACAAAGTAAAGAGAACCACCTTCCTTTTTTAGTCTCAACCAAAACAAGCCATTTTTTGAAAATAAGGAATACCTCATCCTTCGATTTGATAGGATATACCCATACTTTCTAGTAGCATCGTCTATGAAAGTGACAAAGTAGAGAGAACCACCTAATGATCTTGTGGGCATAGGACCACACACATCTATATGAATGAGATCGAAAGGTTGAATTGAAGATTCAATGTGCGTTTTATGCACATTCCTAGTTTTCTTTCCATATTGACAATGCTCACAAAATGAAAATCAGAGAAAGATAACACAAGTAAGTAGCCATAACGAGAAAGATTTTCCATTCCACTACAAGATATATGGCCCAAACGGCCATGCCAAATACAATCCATAGGTTGTTCAATAACAACTAACAAGTGTTCTTTCTATGATACAAATAAAGGATAAAGTGAGCCAATATTTCTTCCCTTTGCAGTAACTATATTTCCCTTTGATATGCGAAAGGATTGAGAATAAAAAACCACCTTGTAACCAAGGTCATCAAGTTGACCAACTGACATCAAACTACGTGATAATTGAGGTACATGGCGTACATTATGCATAGTAATTTTTGGACCATCAATGAACTGAACAACCACATCTCCAATCCCAACAACATCTAGTCTTGTAAAGCCTTATTACTTTCCTCTAATTCTGTCACTCTTTCTTGAGCTGGATAGACTGAAGATTGATAGCTGCATTGTGCTCTTCTAGGTCCTGATATTCTTGTCTTCATTGGCTTGCACATTAAATCATTGTGTTAAATGTAGTGTCTACATGCATAGATGTTATATGTACAAGTGGAAATGCCAAGGAAGGTAGAATGAGGATGGGAATTATGGATGCGGTGCACAATGGTTTTTTGGTTGCATGTGATGTTGGTGGAGGGGGAATGGGAGAAGGTGGAAGTGTGGGGGGTGAGGGGGGTACTGTGGGTGGTGAAATGTCCATTTGATCAGATGTGGATGTTTGAAGGTTATACCATAGATACAGGTATGGTAAATGTGGTGTTAGTGGTTTCAATGAAAAGTGAAGAAGATTAAAATCATTGTGGACCTTGAGAAGTGCTAGCCCATTCTGAAGGGAGGTGAGTTTGGGATTGGAATGCAAAAGAAAATAATGACACCAGAGGTTAAAGAAGTGGAGGGACAAAGGTCTTAGGTAGATGTGGTGGGTAAGTCAAAAGGAATGATGAGAAGTAGGGCATTGGTTGGAAAAATGTTTTGGTGGCTTGAGAGATGGGGTAGCCTAACATGGTGTCAGTTGGGACTAGTTGAACCACTATAATGTGTTAGTGTGGTTCACCCACTACAAGGTGTCAGTGTGGTTGACCCACTACAAGGAGGCAATGTACAATGGATTGGTGATTGAAGAGAATAATTGGGAATTGGATATTAGGGCATGAAGCTAGAGGTGTGGTTGTGGGTACTTCAATGGTACTTACAATGTTTTCTGACCTAGTGGGTGAATGGGGTGGGATGTGCAAGACCGGTTCCTCAGGTTGGGTTACCTCTTCAATCATGGTTGTGATTTGGGGCCCTTTAGATTTGGTCCAAGATGGAGGGTAAAATGGTGAAACTCGAGAGGTTTGTACAGGTTTGTACAAAGGTCTCAATGGTGAGGTCGATGGTGGTTGTCAAAAGAGGGGTTGTGGCTGTTGTCATGGACTTTTGAGTCATTGTGGGCTCTACTTGAGTGGTCATGGTTGCTTCGACTTGCATGATTGCTATTTGTACCTTTTTTTCTTGTCTTTGTCACATGTTGATGCATCTTTCTGCATATTGTGGGTGAGGTCTCTACAACATATAATCAATGGCTTCCACAACTCCACAAGTCTCTATTAGGCGTCACAAGGACTCGATGAATTGTGGGTCCACTCCTTCTACCAGGATTTGTTTCATTAACATGTGACTGCTTTGCATAGAGAGTCTTCCTCTAGATTGAACATTCTTCATGGTCTCTTGTGGTCATCAAAGTTCAACCATGTAGGCTCGTGCTCCTTCTTCTCCGTAATCCTCTTCTCCCTCTTCTTGTGTTTCTTTTTAATACTCTTGTGATTGTTCTTCTTCTTCTTGTTATTGTTGTTGCTATTTGCCTTCTTCTTTGGAGTCTAAGCCGAAGTCAACCTCTCAGAGGATTTGTTTAAAATTGACATTCCCTAATTCATCTAGGTCAATCCCTCTTGGAAATTCCAAGTCTAGAGAGAGGGGTGATACTAGCTGTTGAGCTACAGACCCTCCATTAGTGCTTCGACTTGGAAGTTAGATTGTAAATGGATGTAGAATGCGTTCTCATGTTGGTGAAATGTTTGGAGTTAAGCTGGCTCACATGGACAAGGCTCACTGGATCCTAAATTGTTGAATCCTAATCTAGGACAAGGCTCATTGGATTGGTATAACATAGGCTAAATATCTATAAATTATGTGGGTGAGAGCACAACATCCATTCTTTATTGCTTTGTAGGACAATTGATTACTAACGCATGGATTTTCTCAATAATCTGAATGGGGAGGTCCATGGTTAGATTGGAGGTCTCTGCCAGGTACATAATAAACCAAAATCTTTTGTGCGATTGCGTAAATTGATCTAGCCCGAGAAAGGCAAAGTGTTGCAAACAAATTTTGAGTGGAATCCTCATGTTTGGGGTCATTATGGACATGTTTTTAAGCTTACTGTGGTTGCGATTCTTCATGTTATTTGACACCATCGTCTCCTTCTCTGTAGGAACATGCATTTCCTTCATGTCAAGGCCTCTCTAACTAAATTAAGGGGAATCCTAAACTTCTTTAGTTCCTTTTTGCACGATAAAGAGGGAATGACAAAGGTGTTTCACACATTTTTCACATTGCTAGGTTGTAGGGTGTTGATCAAATAATAACATCGCATAAAGTCTTGTTTGGGTAGTCGTGCACTAAAGAATTCCACTAACCCTACCTTTTGCAAGATGGGTTGAAGCTTTGCGGTGTTCTACAACTACTCAAGCTTGCAGGTGAAGAACTCCTACTTGCCCCATATATTATTGAACTCATAGTGTGCTTCCCAAATGTAAGTTGCATCACCTAGGGGTCCTACCATTTCACTACACCAGTGGGATTGGGCACTGACCTTAGCCATGTATCCTACATGGGGATATAGTATGGGAATGGTTTTCAAGTGAAGGAGTGCTTTTGGTTTCTCCTTTGGATGTTCAAAAATAGGCGAGGTGCTAATATCTATTGGTTTGGATCTAGTGCTTGCTTGGGAGCTAGTTGTTGCTTTAGACATGGATTACTAGAGTAACTTATGTGTTTTGTAGATGTGCTACAAGAAGAAGAATCACATTAGTATTGTCACATAACCCTAATGGTGCCTTGTGACCCTTGTGTGTGTTGTCAATGAGTTAGTGAGGTGTGTGTGAGGTTGGTGCGAGTAAGAGTTAGTGTAATTAGCGTATAGCCTAGATGCATAGTTCAGAAAAGCAATGAGCTCACCATGCATCTAGTTGCATACAATTATGTTACAGAGTTGGATCTGGTGGTTTGTTATTGGGTTTAGTTTTCTAGAATTCCCTTATAGGATTACACGTTTTGCATGAAGATACATATAAGGGGTTCAATCATGACTTGAATTGTTCATGGGACTTTTTAGGTACCCATTTCCAAGCTACTCTAGGATTGAATTTACATAAAGGTGTGTTTACGATAGCTTTCCATGTAGGTTTTTGAGGTGTTGGGATTGATGAGCACGGATTAAATCCTAAGAGCTTATGTGTAGAGATTTGAGCTTGAAAGCAGGTCTTAGGCTTTGGGGTTGTGGTTAGCCTTCATGTCTTTGGAGCTAAAAGATGTCTCCTTAGTACATGAAAGCAATGGTTGAATAGCATCTTCCACAAAAACAACATCACGGCTAACTAGAATGCATTTAGGTTGTGGATGATACAGACAATAGCCTTTACTTTCAGAATTGTACCCAACAAAAATACATTTTACTGCTTTATCATCCAATTTTTTGTGATATTTAGGCACTAATGCATATGTCAAACAACCAAAAACACGCAGATGAGCAACAAATGGCTTCCGATCATGCCAAGCCTCATATGGAGTGATAGATTGCAGGGCTTTAGTGGGACACTAGTTAAGTACATATGCTGCACACATGACAACCTCAAGCTAGAAACTATGTGGTAAAGGTTGACTCTTGACCATACATCTTTCCATCTCCATGAGTGACTTGTTCTTCCATTCAGCAACTCCATTCTGTTGATGTGTATACGGCACTGTACACTGATCTTTTATCCCACATTCAACCAGAAATGCATTAAAGTCAGAAGACATATATTCCTCCCCTCGATCAAAATGGAGGGTGCCCATTTTACATGCTGACAGATTTTAAGCCAAAACCAGAAACTGTTTGAAGCACATAAACACTTCTTACTTTGCTTTCAATGGATATAACCATGCATGCCTGGAAAATTCATCAATGAAAGTCACGAAGTAGAGATGATTTCCAAAAGAAAGTGTCTGCATAGCACCACAGACATCATTATGTACAAGATGCAATTTTTGAGTAGCCCAAACTGAACCATCTTTTGGAAAGGAAGAACACTGCATTTTGCCCAAAATACAGCCTTCACAAACATGTTTTCTAGGTGCCTCAAGTTTGGGCAAAGAGGACACCATTTCAGATTTTTGTAGGCGTAGCAAACTAGCAAAATTCAGATGACCAAAGCATGCATGCCAAAGCTTTGCATCTGACATAGCCTGAGAATCATGTACCACACATGCCAAATCATTCATAGATTTTTCATAGTCTATGAGCTTATACAACCCACAACATAAAATGCCAGAAGTAATAATAACATTGCCATTTGACAGATCATGAACTGTACATCTATCATCAATAAATTTCACAACCAAGCCAATCTTGGCTAATGTAGAAACTTATAATAGATTCTTCTTGATCCCTGGCACAAATAAAGCATCCAACAAGGTGAAAGAACTACCATTTCCAGTAGTCAGAATGATCTTACCAACTCCCATAATAGGATAAGAGGAGTTGTTGGCGCATGTAACAATATTCCCTCAAGGGGCAGGCTCGAGTGAAGAGAAGAAACTGCGCTGCGAGGTTATATGTTTGGTAACGCACTATCAAAATACCAAACATCTGAGTCTACTGCAGACATGCATTGCTCATGAGAAGATGGGTCAAAACTACAAACAGTAGTAAATGCCCATTCTTCATCCTCCACAAGGTTAGCAGAATCTATTTTTGGAGTAGGGGCCTTTGCAACAACCATTCCAGCCTCTTTTTTCTTTTCCTCTTTTGCATCCAATTTAGGACAGTTATTTACGATATTTTCATTTCCTTTACAATACTTGCAAAAAAAATTCTGCTTTTCTGATTTCTTCTCATCTTTGTCTTCCTTCTTTGAATGTGCAACATTTGCAGATTTCTGCTTGCTAGTTGAAGAGCTCCATTTTCCTTTGCCCTTCTGACTAGCCAGGAAAGCTTGATCTGCAACATGCATTTGGATTACCTTTTATCATCAACCGAAGAGTAGAAGCAAAACTCTAATATGAATCAGGAAGACCATTCAGAATGGTCTGCACAAGTGAGCTATCTGGTATAACTTCATCAGCAGAAATCAATTGTTCCTTCAAGTATTTGATCTTTGTTAGAAAAATGTCCATATAATCACCTTCATTCATGTGCTCACTCTCCAACTGTTTTCGGAGGTAAGCAACATGAGCCTCAATCCTAGCTTGGTACAATGTGGTAAGTGTATCCCAAGCATCCTTAGCTATTTTGAAAGAGAAAATGGGAGGAATAATGGCACGTTTGATGTCAAACAAAGCTATCAATGCATGTGTCGAGGCATCTCTGCCATCCCAACCAATTTGCTCTATAGTAAGTGCAACAAAAACTGTAGCACGAACAGGAATATGCAAAGTATCATCATCTTCTACACCTTTTGCATCAACTTCAATACCTGCAGTTGTAACAGTTGCAGGTGTGATAGGAAGTTTTTCAACACCCTGCACAATGTTCCATAGTCCTTTTGCAATCAATACATGTCGCATCGTATAAGCACATAACGGGTAGTTGGTACCATCCAACTTATCCTCAACAGCCAACATACGGAATACATCACTACTTTCAACCATGATCGGTGACTAAAATACCTTGATGCAGAAAATTGACTGTATCTCAAAAAGTTGAACAGAACTACCTAGAGGAATTCTGCTTCGAAACACTTATACTAGTGAACCAAAACTAGTATATACCTTTGGCACAAAAAACCCTGCACAAGCGCTACAATAGTGCATTCGGAAGCCGAAACGAGCTCAGATCGCGATTTTGGCACCACAAAGCGAAGTTGTTTTGATCTCTGAAACACCATGGGTATGCTCACCAAATTTCATGCGATTCTGAGACTGCAACCAGAGAGATGTCGATGATGCCCTAGATGAAGCGGTGTTAGAAGAAGCAATTTTTTGAAGGGAAATATTTGTAAAATGTCAAAAAAGTGTAATATTTATGCAAATGATGTAAAAATGAGGAAGAGCCTTCCTCATATAAATTAGAATCATATATATTTTTTCTAGAATTTTTGGAAGCTCTTTGATAGCATATTTTTAGATTAGAAGGGAAAAGGACCAAAATTCAAGTGTGAAAGAGGACACTTGAAAATGTATAAAAGATAATTTCCTCTATTTTGAGAGGGTTGGTTGTATTATTTTTGCTATCCAAGTAATGTGAAGAGCTCTCCTTCAGAAAATCGTGTTTCTCTCTTTCATATACTTTCTTTTGATTTGTTGAGTCTATTCATTGTGAAATCCATGGAATTTGTGAGCTTCAGTTGTGGATTTCTGATTAATGTGTATAAAGAGAGGTGATTCTTAGTGTGTTGAGTAAGAAAGTGCAGAAGAACAAAGCTGGACATGGAAATTCTCAGTTTTCACAGAATCGTGATTGTCTCATCTGTGTGAAACAGGTATTGTTTTTGAGATTTGACTTCATAATTGTGTTCTGCTGAGAAAATGGCACACTTTAGGCACCAAGATCGTTGAAAATACTGTTGTTTAGCTCAAGATAATCAAAACCCTAGATATTTCTCTTCATCTTCGTAATTTCTCAAAAAAACAGTCATTTAACTCTTGTTCTTGGATTCCATTAACCAGAAGGGGTTGTGGTCTTTGTATACTTCCCAGATTGACAATTTAAAGATGTGTAGTTAATCTTTTATGCTAAAATGATTGGAGAGGACAACTCCTAAGGATAACAACAAACATTTTTTGGCACCGTTGCCGGGGAACAAAGCAAAAGCTTCATTGAAGTTTGGACCTTGCTAGATCTTCCATTGTTGATGGTATTTAAAAACATTGAAAAGGTACTACTCTATAATCAAGAGAGAAACAATGAAAAGGTAGGTTTTTTTGCTTGTCTTTTGGGAAAAGAAAGCATGAGTTAACATTTTGGAATAAAGAAGTTGTGAAATTCTTGCAAATTGATAGTTGCTCATATCTTTTTAAGAGTAAAGTGCAGGTGTGTGAAAAAATTGAATCAAGATTGTTGAAGGCAAGGTGAAATGTGACTATCTTTGCATTTGTAGAGTGCTTTTTTGACCAAGTACCAAGCAAATTTGTTAATCTTGGAAAAATGACATGATTGCAATGAGGAAAGTCAAGTAAAGTAGCTAAGTACAAATTGATAGATCTATTTGTTTAGCCAAGGCAAACAATAATCTTGAGAGAAGATTTATTTGCATCTTGAAAAAAGAGAGTGTTTGAGTTTATCTTTGCAGGAATTGATAATTGTACTTCTTAGCACATATTTTCTTGGGAAAGCTTTACTTCTAAACTGATTAGATTTCAAGCATAGAAGAGTATAACCAATCATGAAACAAAAGATCAATGGATCTTGAAACAAGAAAACCCTAAATGAAGTGTTTATCTTGATTTAGGGCAAATACTAAAAAAAAAAATTCATAAAATTCATTAAAAAATCAAATAAATTTCTTTTTTCTTAGAGAGTTGGACAGGAGGATTGTTGTTTGAAAGAGGAAAGGGAAAAGTGAAAGAAAAATCTGGAAATTTAAAGAAAATAAGAAAATGTGTGTTTAGAGTAAAAGTTGTTGTTTAAATTTTTCAAAAATCTCTTTGAATGGGCTTGATGGTGCATAATTGCAGGTGACAAGTGATCTGGAGTTGGTGAAGAACATTGAAGAAGACGAGGTGGCAAGAAAAGTCAAAAAGTGCAAAAGCTGGTAGTTCAGAGAAAAACATGATTCTCTTCAGAGGATGGCGATTTTCAGTAAGATAAAGAATTTGACTTATTTTGCACTATTGGGTAATAAGGTAAGTGATCTTAAAAGGTTTCATAAGTTGCATGAGTAAAGAAAATCAAAATTTCAAAATTTCAGTAAGAATTGAGCATCAAGAGATTAGATTGGAGAATTGGGTATAGAATCGCGATTTTCAGCAGTAGGATAAAGAGAGCAAATTTTGTTGGAAAGGATAAGATTTGTGAATCAAAACCACAAAATTGCTAAGGGGCAAGAATCATACAGTGAAAAGTTAAAATTTTGTAAAACTCACACACAATCGCGATTATCTGAAGACTATAAAAGCCTGAAATCACAGAAGGAAATTCATTTGTGTGAAAGAGTGAGTGTGAGGAGCTGATAGAATCGTGCTTTTCTGCAATTACAAAGCTTTTGGACATTTTTTTGACCAGGATGGAAGGTAATTTGCTTACAACAAGTTTTTGCAAGATTTCAAGTTCAATCTTTTGATAAAGGCACAAAAAACACAGAAATTTGTAAAAAAACATGGAATTGCGACTTTCTATTTTTGTGAATTTTTGGGTAAAAAAATCATAGTTTTGACAAAAGTCTTTTATTGCATGCCATTATTTTGCTAAGGTGCTAACATTAGAGTAAAAAGATATCAGGAAATCAAAAACCAAAAAATTTACAAAAATTTTCTCAGAATCGCAATTCTGTAATCAAACACAAAAATCACGATTCCCTAATCAAACAAAAAATCGTGATTCCCAGAATATGATTTTCATCAGAAAATCGTGTTTTTAACAATTGTGAGCAATCACGATTGTATGGGAACAAAATCGTGAAAAACACGATTCTATTAACAGAATCGTGGTAAACACGATTCTATTAACAAAATCGTGAAAATCACAACTTCCTTCACAGGATCGTGGAAATCACGATTGTATTCACAAAATCGTGAAATTCATGACTTCCTTCACAGGATCGTGGAAATCACGATTGTATTCACAAAATCGTGAAAATCACGACTTCCTTCACAGGATCGTGGAAATCACGATTGTATTCACAAAATTGTGAAAATCACGACTTCCTTCACAGGATCATGGAAATCACGATCGTATTTACAAAATCGTGAAAATCACGACTTCCTTCACAGGATCGTGGAAATCACGATCGTATTCACAAAATCGTGAAAATCACGACTTCTTTCACAGGATCGTGGAAATCACGATTGTATTCACAAAATCATGAAAATCACGACTTCCTTCACAGGATCGTGGAAACCACGATTGTTTTCACAAAATCGTGCAAATCATGATTGTTTTCACAAAATCGTGGAAATCACGATTGTATTTACAAAATCGTGAAAATCACGACTTCCTTCATAGGATCGTGGAAATCACGAATGTAATGAAACCAAAAAGAGAAAAGAAAAAGAGGGAGGCATATGACAATGAGGAACAAACAAAGAAGGTGATGATTACTCAAGAAGAAGGGGAAGAGAGACATATTGTAATAGCTGATGACATGACAAATCAAAAGAAGGAAGCATTAAGGAATTTGGCCAAAAACTATAGGGATGTGTTTGCTTACAGTTACAAGGATTTGAAAGGAATTGACCCTAAAACCTGTGAGCATAAGATTCCTATTACACCTGATGCAAAACCTAGCAAGCAAAGACACTATACATTTAATGACAAATACTCTGTTAAAATAAAGGAAGAAATTGACAAGCTGTTGGATGCCAATTTCATCTATGAGATTGAGTATACAAAGTGGATATCTCCTATAGTTCTGGTACCAAAAAAGAATGGTAAACTTAGGGTATGTATTAACTTGAAAAAAGTTAATGTTGCAAGTATAAGGGATAACTATCCATTACCCATAACAGACCATCTTTTGGAAAGAGTTGCAGGTAAGGAGGTCTATAGCTTTTTGGATGGTTTTTCAGGATACAATCAGGTACCCATAGCTTTGGAAGACCAACATAAAACAGCCTTTTCCTCAGAATGGGGAATCTATGCCTTTAGGGCGATGCCCTTTGGTCTAACTAATGCCCCAGCAACTTTTCAAAGACTAGTGTGTCACATATTCAAAGAATTCCTTAGAAATATAATGGAAATTTATGTTGTTGATCTTTGCACTTTTTCATTAAAAAGGCAAGATCATTTAAAGGATCTGGAAAATATATTCAAAAAATGTAGAACATACAGAGTATGTCTAAATCCAGAGAAATGTGTGTTCTTTGTGAGGCAAGGGAGAATGTTGGGTCACATAGTTTCCAGAAATGGAATTTCAACTGATGCAAGAAAAATTAAGGCTATAGTGGAACTTCCAAGACCAACAAATGTGAAGGAACTTCAAACTTTCATGGGACATTGCGGGTATTATAGAAAATTTGTACACAAGTTTGCAAACATTGCAAAACCTTTGTATGCTTTGATCACAAAATTTGAGTGGACCACAGAATGTGACCAAGCTTTTGAGACTTTAAAAACTTGTTTGGTAACAGCACCAATTCTGAAAACCCCACAGTGGGATAAAATTTTTCATGTCCACGTGGATGCTTCAAGTTATGCTTTGGGATGTGTGTTAGCACAACCAATAGAAGGGAGCAAATTAGACTTTCCAATTGCTTATGTTAGTAGGCAATTGAATTCAGCAGAAAAAAATTGTACAACCACTGAGAGGGAAGGGTTGGGAATGATATTTGCTGTGAAAAAATATAGACATTATCTTTTAGCCAACAAGTTTAAATTCTTTGTGGATCACCAAGCTTTACTCTACTTAGTAAACAAACCATGTCATATAGGTAGGATAGTCAGATGGTTTCTCCTACTGATGGAATTTGAGTTTAAGGTAGTGGTCAGACAAGGAAAAACTCATTTGAGAGCAGACTGTTTGTCGAGGATCCAAACCAAAGAGCCAAGTTCACCTTTAGATGATGACTTGCCAGATGCATATCTGTCCAAAATAGAAAGTATTCCAGAATGGTCCATGACTTTAGTACCTTTGCTAACCATGGGACCTTGCAGAACATCTGGAAACAACACACATCTGGTATTACAAAGTAGGAATTTTATGCTGCTAGCTGGACATTTGTATCATCTCAATCATATGGGTATATTGGAATATTGTACTCCAGAAGATGAGCAGCAGGAGTATTTAAGAAGAGCTCATTATTGGAATCCCTCTATTCATGCTTCCATGATAGTCACCCTAAATAATCTCAATAGGATGGGAGTACATTGGCCTAATAAGATTCAAGATGTCAAAAAGTATATTTCCAACTGTTGGGAATGCCAATCCTTGCAAAATTCAGAAATTATAACTTTATATTGGTTTCAAAAAAATCCAGATTGGAGTGCAAACATAATTGAGGAGATGAAGAAACAAGAAAGGAAAGTCAGTAAGAGCTAGTGCAGACTCAAAGAATCTACAAATGATTTCTGAAGAGTATCAACTAATAGGAGATCAATTGTACAATAAAGGGATGGATGGATATGTAAGAATCTATGTTCCTGAAAATAAATATATGGAAAATGGAAATGTTAGAGATGGCACATTTTGGAGTGGCAGGAGGACATTTTTCAAGTGAAAGGACTGCTACACTCATATTATATTCTGGTTTTTGGTGGCCAACTCTATTTGCTGATGCCAGAACATATGTGAAAAGATGTGACATTTGTCAAAGAGTGAGTCAACCAAATAAAAGAGACAATATGCCATTAGTACCACTGATTTCAGCAAGAGGATTTAGTAAATGGGGGTTGGATTTCATTGGACCCATACATCCTCCAGCAAAACAATCCCATGCTGAATATATACTAGTAGCCACAGATTACCTGACTAAATGGGCAGAGGCCAGGGCTACAAAAAGGAATGATGCTCAGACCACTGCAAGATTTCTTTATGAAAATATTATCACCAGATGTGGATTACCAATTGAATTGGTAAGTGATAGGGGGACTCATTTTTTCAACCAAATAATAGAAAACATAACTAAAGATTTCATGATTAGTCATAGAAAGTCAGCCCCATATCACCCACAAGCCAATGGATTAGCAGAAAGTACTAATAAAGTACTTTGCACTATGTTGTCAAAATTGGTAAACACAAATAGGAATGATTGGGATTTGCAACTTAATCATGTATTATGGGCTTATAGAGTGGCATACAAAACTGCACTTAGAACCACACCATTTAATTTGGTATATGGACAAAATGCAGTTCTGCCTTTAGAATTCCTTATTCCAACACTAAAGGTGGGTAGTCAATACAAGTGGACTGGACATGAATTATCTGAGAGAGTGGTGGAATTGGAAAAATTGGGAGCCTCTAGACTTCAAGCAATCATGAGCATATATGCAGACAAGAGAAGGCAAAAAGCTTACCATGATGTTCATATTAAAGAAAAGGACTTACAAGAAGGAGATCTGGTTTTGGCATACACAGTAAAAGAACATCAGAAGAAATTTTAGAAAAAAGGACATGGGCATTATATTATCAATCAAATAAGTAATAGTGGAGCTATCAAATTAGCTAATATAGATGGAGAAATCATGCCAAACTTCATAAGTGGATGTAGAGTAAAAAGGTATGATCTTCCATTAACTGTTTCTGAGTGGAGAAGAATACATCAAGCTCAAAAAAGTAGGAATGAGGCTCAACAGGAGGCAAAGGAAAGGATAAGAAAAATCAAGAAGCTTAGAGAAGTCCTTTTGTGTGAAACACCTTTAAGAGTAAGAGAGCATTTGCCTGTTATAACAATGGATTTTCATGATGAGAAAATCAAGGTTTTGATAGATTCAGGTGCACAAGTAAATTTGATCAGTTCAGTTTTGTTGGATAAGTTTAACTTAAAAAGGACTGAAAGTAAAACATTTATCAAAACCTTGGAAGGACAGATAATACAAAGCTTGTCTTCACCATCTATTAAAGTTAAGTTCAATGAAGAATATATGAAAATAGATTGTGAAGAATGGCCAGATCATATGATGACTGAGAAATTGATTTTGGGACAACCCTAGCTCAGGCAAGGTAAAGTAATTTTGGATTTTGAAAATATGAAGCTTGAATTGACATTAAATGACAAAAGGTTTTTAATGTTTTTATTAAGTGATGCAGAACAGGAAGATCAACAGGATATCTATGACTCAAAATTGGAGGGATTTACTTTTTCACTAGAAGCTACAAAGAAATCACAAACACCACCTCTTCATGACCAAATTTACTTCAATCAAAAACAGGAGAAAATTGAAGAAACAAAAGGTGTTGAAAAGACAGAAGAAAGGTGGCAAGTATGGAATGGTCAGAAGCATCTAGGCATCAAGATAGTAAGAATGTGGAAACAAAGTACATACAAGCACTGCTCATCAAAACAATTTCCCAGAACTAAATGGATATGGAAGCCAAAAACTTCCAAGTACAGTTTATCAAAAGAAGATGGTTTTATTCCTAGAACAAAGTCAACAGGAATCAAGTATTATTGGGTAAAAAAATCAGATTTGATTCAATGGAAGAAAACAAGCATGAAGATACTAAAATAGCTCAAAAGAATGAAGAGTTTCAGATGAAGGAAAAGGCAAAATGGTCATCTGATGCACACATGGGATTCTTGATAAAAAAATTCAGAATTTACCAGAAGGAAATTATGACATCTTGGAAATTATTTCCATTAACTCTACCTCATCCTCTTTCTAAGAAAAGAAATAGGAGGGGAAGAGAGAGAAGTGGAGGAAATTATTATTATTAAAAAAAAAGAAGAAAAAGAGAAAAAAGAAGAAAACAAAAACAAAAGAGGAAGAAAAAGAAAAAGAGAGAAAAATTATCAATTCTTTGGTAATTCTTTTGATTATATAAGTTATATAGCACAAGCAAGATATAGGTTGTAATTTAGCAGGTTTCTATTTTTCATTCATTTTTTCTTTTTTCATTTTTTTCTTTTTTATTATTAAAAAATATATAAAAAAGAGCTGTCAAAAGGGAAGAGAGCACTAGACATCTTGCTACACATGTGATGATCACTTCAATTGAGTTATATCTGTGATACAAATAAGGAAGTCAGGATTCATCTCAGATTTTATTTTCATTCTTTTTCATTTACATCTCAAGGCAAATGTGAATTCATTTATGTTTCTTGTGACTCATGTGGGTGGAGTCTTCTTTTTTGTGTGATGTTATATTTTCTCCAGAATGGTGAATCCAAAGGAATTGCCAATCCATGACTTCAAAGTAGACTCGGTAACTTTGTCTAGAGGACATTGGTTCTTAGACAGTGAAGCAACAGTAGAAAAAGTGGAGTTGGAGTCTAATGAAGAGAAAGAAATTCCAAAAGCAGAGAAGATAGTGAAGGAATTAAAGGAAACCCTTAGTATCATTGGTCAGCACATTTTCACACTAGGAGTTGGAGGTCACAAGTATACCATGTTGTGCTAGGAATTTTATAAATTTCAAAAAATTGCAGTCAATTATAAAAGATGGAAAGCAGTGGGATTACACAGACTGTTGGATGAACCTTTATTCTTTATTGATTTTGAGAGAGTATCCCAGGTTATGAACAGTCTGCTGGAAGTTGGAAAGCGCAATGATGCATATTTCAGGTGTTCAGTCAAGGACAAGGAAAACAAAGAAGTGAATATTACTATAAAAGCGGAGCATATCAGGGTAGCTCTTCAGTTCTATTCAATGGGAACTAAGCTGGATAACAGCTTTGTCAAAAAGAATAAAGCAACCTATGCAGGATATTCCAAATTTGCTGATTTCAAAGGAAAAGAGAATGAAGAATATGCTATCAGAATGTTCCTTCAATATTTCTGTTTTCCAAAATTGCCTAGATACACCATGACACATAAACCAGTGGCATTGATCATGTTCAATAATAAGGACAGAACCAAGCCATTTGGAGTAATGGATGTAACTCCACACATCCATGATCAATTGAAGGAAGCAGCCAAACATTGGGAGCAAAGAAAATTCATGAATGGAGCACAATTCTTAACAAGGATTATATATCATGTTCTAGGAATGGAGGATCAATTGAAATTGGCTCCAAAAGCTCAATACTTCAGAAGTTTGATGTCAACAATTAAAAGTCCTTCTAAAATGTTGAACATAAGAGAGACAGAAGCCCAAATAAGCATGAGGGGAGCAGAAAGGAAAAGAAAAGGGGTCTCAGAAGAAGTTATTCCAATAAAGAAGAGAAGTTTGGATCCTAGGAAGGTAGAATTGGAATAGGAAGAAGCAACAAAAGAAGAACATGAAGCTCCTCAAAAGGAGGTACATTCTTCAAAGGAACCTCATCCACCTCAAATAAGTAAGGAACAATTGTATACTTATTTGACTCAAGGAAACAATAAGAGGGCAATCTATGAAGCCCAATATCAGGAAATGTTGGAAGACTATTCATCTAAAGCAACTGACTGGATACAAGAAGAAGTGGAACACTATGAAGAGTTACATGATCAGATGATGGCTACAGAATTTGAAGAGGTTTTTGTTAAAAAGGAAGTAGAACTGTTGGCTTATTTCAAGGAGTTACAAGGTCCTCCTGAAACCAGAACTACAGTAGTGGTGAAGAAGAAGGTTCAGAAGAAACCTGTGCAGAAAAAGAAGCTGACTAAGAGGAATAAGGGAAAAGTAGTTGAGCAAGCACAAAGGAAGGAGATAGAAAAATTGTCAGTAGAAGAACAAAAGCAGGAGGAACCCATTGCAATAGAAGAACAAAGAATGAACAAATCAGGGATAGTTGGTTCCTCACAGTTTTCTTCAGATTCAAATAGTGACATTGAAAACTTCCTTTTGAAAAGTTTAAATTTCTCAATACCTAGCACACCAATTGTGATAGTACAAGCCTCTGAAAAAAGCAAAACATCAGAAGATATGAGTCAAAAGTCACAAGGAATACAGGTCCATGAAGAAGCAGCAAAACAAGTTAGTCCTGGAGAAGAAAAAAGGATACTAAAAGGAAATGCAGTAATGATGGAAGAAGAGGTTGAAGCAAGGAAAGAGTTCAGTTGTGGATTAGTGGACATGGGGTTTAAAACAATATGGACAAAACCATCTCAGCAAACCTATTTCAAATTAAATGAGGATGAGGAAAAGCTAGAGGTAGAAAAGGAAGCTCAGATATGCAGGTCAGTGCACAAGAAAGAAGATAAAGAGCAAATTGAGGAAACTAAGGAAGTGTTAGAAAAGGTGGATTTCAAGGAGGTTAAAGAAGGAAATACAAAAAAGGAAATAAACCAAAGTATAGAAGATATAGTTTATGATCTAAATCATAATGAAGAGTTCACAACTACAGAAGATCAAGAAAAGGAAGAAGAATTAGATCTTATGGATATAGATGAGCAAGAGGAGGGACAAAAGGAGCAAATAATAAATGATCAGATAAAGCTCTCAGTAAAGATAGATTCAACCTCAACTCAGGATAACAAAGTACAGAAAGAGGAAGAACAGGTCAATGAAGAGAGCCAACAGGAAATGGAGAAGAAGAAGGCAGAAGAGATAGAGATAATGAAAGAAATATCAGATCATGAGAAGGAAGAGAATCAGACATTAGAATATGAGGAAGATGCTGCAGACAAAGAAGAAAAGAAAGCAAAAAAGGGTTGTGAAGAGCAAGAGAATTAGGTCATAGAATATGAGGAAGAGGATGAAGAAGAAAATGATTGCAAAGAAGAAAAGCAGATAGAGGTAAAGCAAGTGGAGTTAGAAGCTGGGTTAGAAAGGATACCCAAAGATATTAGGTGTGCTTGTAAAATAATCATGAGCAATATAGAGCAATTCAGACCATCTAGTAGAAACATGATTATATCAGGAATGGTGGCTGAATCAGAGTTTGTGAAAGGTAGTAGAATCATTAATGAGCAAAAGAAAGAAAAGGAACAATTAGAGGAGTAGCTGAGGATTGTCCAGGAAAGAAATGAGGATTTGACCAAAAGAATAATTTCATTAGAAGAACTGGAGGTTCAACAACAAAAAAAAATTCAATTTCTTGAAGACAAATGTGCAAAACAGATGGAGCATAGCAGCAAAATGGAAATGGAGCTGAAGAAAATAGAAGGAAGATACAGAACACTTCAAAGCTCATATCAGATTATGGTTAAAGAAAATGAAGAGATAAACAAATTATTGATGGAAGAAGGTCAAATGAATGAAGAAAGTAAGATTGTATAGGTAACACAGGAAGAGAGGGAGGAATTGAATAAAGAAATTCTAAGACTACAAGCAAAATTAAAAGAAGCCAAGGAATTGGAAAAACAGGCCAGTGTACATGCTGCTAGCTCAATGAGAGGATACAACAAATTGCATATGGATATGACAAAAGAAAGGAGTAAATTACATCTAAATATGGAGAAAGAAAGAAATGAATGGAAATCAGAAAAGGAATTGTTACTGTCCCAGAATCAAGGACTTATGTTGATGGTGGAGGAGCTATAGAGAAAATTGGAAAATCCACAAAAATAGGTTGAAGAGCAGGTAATGACTACACAAGCAGAAGAATATGAAGGGGGAGAAGATAATAGAACTCAATACTTTGATGAACAAGAAAATAAACTAGCAGTTGACGAATATTCAGATGAGTTTGTTCAAAAGCTTTTAATTGACAGAGAATCAAGAATGGAATTTATCAGAAAAATGCATAATGAGTATGAAGAACAAATTGTGAATTTTTCTCTCAACAAAGAAATAAACCCAGACCAACACCATTGGGAAGCAGATGGTCTAGGTATACCTTTTTGTATAATTATTGAAAGTATTAAAAATTACCAGCTTGCAAGGGTAGGATTATCATCAAACAAGTATTTGGAATATGAAGAGGATATCAATGTCACTAAGGAATTATTTGAAAGGGCCAATCCTAAATGGAGGAATAGGTGGTTAGATGCCGACAAAGAATGCAGGAAAATCTAGAAAGAGGCACCTATTCAGTTAAAGATCAATCAAGCTTATTGTCCAGTAGCAAGGAGAAGGGATTGGATAGTATTTTGGGAAAGGAGAAATGCAGGACAAATCCCAGCAAAATGGCTGAACTTTCCAAAGGTAGCAGGACCTAAAGCAGGAACATGGCCAACAAAGAAATATATGGTTGACACAGCAGAGTTTGTCATATCTACATATAAAGATGTTAATGATCCACCTTGCATTCTATTGATCAGAGTGATGCAACTCATATTGGCATGTATAGAAACGTTTACAGATACAGATGTCAGAACCCTCAACTACATTGGTTTCAATTCACCAACTGATGCTTTACTATTTGATCTCAGTGAAACCCCAGACAGAATTTGCTTAATGGCCTATTATAGCAGAACAGTATTTTTGGGTAGTCACTATCTTCAAATTTTTTAGGATGCTTTTGATTATGGATTTTTTGAAAGAGAATTAGAAATTTTTAGAAATCTATCAGTAGTCACAAAGTCTAGACTCACAGCCTATGAAGCAGCATACACAGAATATCTGAAGAAAGATGTAATAGACAAACCAGAGGCAGTTGTACAATGGAGAAAATATCTATTTGAAATGGTGAATAACTTGAACATTACAGAAAGAAGAATCCATGAGCTATTGTCACACGTATATCAAAGAAAAAAGAAGTGATGGAAGTTCTTACTACTTATTGTTGGAGTTAGACATCTGCGGAAGCACGCAAACAACACAAGGAAGAAGAAGCTTGGAGCACAAACACACAATACTGAATGTATTACTAGAGAATGTACAAAGATAAGTAGCCCATTAGGGCAATAGGCGTATATACAAGCTGGGGGAAAAAAACCTCCTAAAGAGGGAAAAAAGTGCCCCGGCGGTCCTAGTGTGTTCACACACATCACTACCTAAATATATCAACAAATCCCCCCTGGGAGTGATGCGGTGAACAAGGAGCTTGCACTCATGTATAAGGAAGTGCCAAGCTATGTGGAAATCACTCCACAAAAGAAAGTAAGCCCAAAGCTTTGTGGAAAGCTTCAAACTTCTCCCTAGGCAGAGCCTTCGTGAAAAGGTCTACAATGTTCTCCTGCGTGGGCACATATGCCAAGCTGATCTCCCCAGCAGAGAACCTCTCCCTGACATAGTGATAATGCACCTCAATGTGCTTAGTGCGAGCATGGAACACAGGGTTCCTCGCAACTGCCAATGCGCTCAAACTATCAGTGAAGATGGTGGTGGCAGAAGACTGGCCAACACCCAAATCAGCCATAAGGCGTCTGAGCCACACACACTCAACAATCGCTGTGAAAGCTGCCCTATACTCAGCCTCACAACTAGAAGTGGCCACAGTAGGCTGCTTCTTGCTCAACCAAGATATACATGAGCTACCAAGCATGAAGCAAAAGCCACTAGTGGACACACGAGTGTCATAGCAACCAACCCAATTTGAGTCAGAAAAAGCATGTAAATCTGGTGGTAGTGATCCCCCCTTGGGATAAAACAACCCAATTAGCCAAGTACCACTCAAGTAGCGAAAGATGTGCTTAACCGCCTTCCAATGCATGACTTCTGGGCAATGCATAAACCTGCTCATCTGTGAGACAGCAAACTGAATATCTCGCCGAGTAATGCATAAGTAAATCAAGCATCCAACAGCTTGCTGATAGAGAACAGCATCAAATGCATCTCCAGCATCATGAAGACTCAATCGTAAACCTGTCTCCATAGGATTGGCAATAGGCTTACAGTCTTCAAGGCCAAAATGCTGCAATAATGTGTCAATATATTTTGTTTGACACAAAGCCATTCCACCATCAACTTGCATAAATCGAATGCCCAAATAGTGATGCAAATGCCCCAAATCAAACATCTCAAATGAGGCATGCAAATCAGCCTTGAAATCAGCAATATGCTTCTCAATAGGACCAGTGAGCAGCATGTCGTGAACATAGACAACAATGATCAGAAGCACATCATTAGCACGCTTAACATATAAGGTGCTTTCAGTTGGACTGTTCTCAAAACCATGTGCAACCAGATAGGCATGTATCTTCTCATACCAAGCATGTGGTGCTTGTTTTAAACCATATAATGCCTTCTTTAACCTGCACACCTGGTTTTCATGCCCTTTCTGCACAAAGCCACGGGGCTGAAAAACATACACTTCTTCATGCAACTCACCATTCAGAAATGTTGTTTTACTGTCCAATTGATGTACATTTCAACCATGATGGGATGCAAGTGCACAAATGCTCCAAACAGTAGTCATACGACATGTAGGTGCAAAGGTCTCATCAAAATCAATGCCTCTTTCCTGCGCATAACCCTTTGCAACAAGCCTAGCCTTATACCTGTCAACTGTACCATCAGGTTTACACTTCAGCTTGTATACCCACTTAGTGCCAATGGCCTTCTTGCGAGGAGGCAAGTCACATAAAGACCATGTACCATTCTTCATTATAGCATCATATTCAGATTGCCTAGCAGCCATCCACTTTTCTGAATTCTGTGCTTCATCAAAAGAAACAGGCTTATTCTCATCACAAAGACTAGACGCAGTCATAGCATAGCAATCTGATGCAAAGGAGGCACTATGAGAGCCTGAACGAGTACGATATGACAAAGCTGCATCTAATTTGTTGTTACGCAAAGTCTGCACCAGCCATTTTGGCATAGTTTTTGCCTGCTCAATATCAGCTCTCTCATCAACAAGTGCATCATGTAAATCTGCATTAGAAATGGAATGATCTGCATCATCATATGAAACCTGCAAAGGCTGTGAAGTTGCCTTATTAGGACCAGCGCTAGACTGTCCACCTGTAAAAAGAGGCATCAAAGTATCATACATGTCTTTAGAGATAATAGATGTCTCCTTAGTACATGAAAGCAATGGCTGAATAGCATCTTCCACAAAGACAACATCACGGCTAACCAGAATGCGTTTAGTCTGTGGATGATACAGACGATAGCCTTTACTTTTAGAATTGTACCCAACAAAATTACATTTTACCGCCTTATCATCCAATTTTCTACGATGTTGTTCAGGCACTAGTGCATATGCCAAACAACCAAAAACACGCAGATGAGCAACAGATGGCTTGCGGTCATGCCAAGCCTCATATGGCATGATAGACTGCAGTGCTTTAGTCGGACACCTGTTCAGTACATATGATGCACACATGACAGCCTCAAGCCAGAAACTATGTGGTAAAGCCTGACTCTTGACCATGCACCTCGCCATCTCCATGAGTGACCTGTTCTTTCGTTCAGCAACTCCATTTTGTTGAGGTGTATACGGCACTGTACACTGGTGTTTTATCCCACGTTCAGCGAGAAATGCATTAAAATTAGAAGACATATATTCCCACCCTCGATCAGAACGGAGGGTGCCCATTTTACATGCTGACAGATTTTCAGCCAAAACCAAAAACTGTTTAAAGCACATGAACACTTCGGACTTTGCTTTGAGTGGATATACGCATGCATGCCTCGAAAAATCATCAATGAAAGTCACGAAGTAAAGGTAATTTCCAAAAGAGGGTGTCTGCATAGGACCACAGACATCACTATGGACAAGCTGCAATTTCTGTGTAGCCCAAACTGAACCATATTTTGGAAAGGAGGAACGCTGCATTTTGCCCAAAATACAGCCTTCACGAACATGTTTTCCAGGTGCCTTAAGTTTGGGCAAAGAGGACACCATTTCAGATTTCTGCAGGCATAGCAAACTAGCAAAATTTAGATGACCAAAGCGTGCATGCCAAAGCTTTGCATCTGACATAGCCTGAGAATCATTTACTGCACATGCCAAATCATTTTCAGATCTTTCATAGTCTATGAGCTTATATAGCCCACAACATAAAATGCCAGAAGCAATAATCACATCGCCATTTAACAGATCATGAACAGTACACCTGTTATCAACAAATTTCACAACCAAGCCAATCTTGTCTAATGCAGAAACTGATAACAGGTTCTTTCTGATCCCTGGCACAAATAAAGCATCTGACAAGGTGAAAGAACTACCATCAGCAGTAGTCAAAATGATCTTACCAACTCCCATAACAGGATAAGAGGAGTTTCTGGCGCCTATAACAGTATTCCCTGTAGGGGCAGGCTCGAGTGAAGAGAAGAAACTGCACTGCGAGGTAATATGTTTGGTCGCCCCACTGTCAAAATACCAAACATCTGAGTCTACTGCAGACATGCACTGCTCATGAGAAGATGGGTCAAAACTACAGACAGTAGTAAATGCCCATTCTTCTTCCTGCACAAGATTTGCAGACTCTATTTTTGGTGTAGAGGCCTCTGCAACAACCATTCCAACCTCTTTCTTCTTTGCCTATTTAGCAGCCAGTTTTGGACAGTTCTTTATGATATGATCATTCTCTTTACAGTACTTACAAAACAATTTTTGCTTTTCTGATTTCTTCTCATCTTTATCTTCCTTCTTCGAATATGCAGAATTAGCAGATTTCTGCTTACTAGTTGAAGAGCTCCATTTTCCTTTGCCCTTCTGACTAGCCAGGAAAGCTTGATATGCAACTCGCATAATGGACCTGTTTTGCGTGGACTGATCTTCCTGCAACAGAACAGAGACTAACTCCTCAAATGATAAGGCATTCGGATTGCCTTTCATCATCAACCGAAGAGGAGAAGAAAAACTCTGATATGAGTCAGGAAGACCATTCAGAACGGTCTGCACAAATGAGCTATCTGGTATAACCTCATCAGCAGAAATCAACTGTTCCTTCAAGTCTTTGATCTTTGTTAGGAAAATGTCCATAGAATCACCTTCATTCATGTGCTCACTCTCCAACTGTTTTCGGAGGTAAGCAATACGAGCCTCATTCCTAGCTTGGTACAATGTGGTAAGTGTATCCCAAGCATCCTTAGCTGTTTTGCAAGAGCGAATGTGAGGAATAATGGCACATTTGACAGACAAAGCTATCAATGCATGTGCCTGGGCATCTCTGCCATCCCAGCGAATCTGCTCTGCAGTATGTGCAGCAGAAACAACAGCACGAACAAGAATCTGTAGAATAACATCTTCGACACCATCTTCATCAGCTCCAGCACCTGTATTTGTAGTAGTTGTCATTACAAGTGTAACAGGACATCTTTCAACACTCTGCAGAATGTTCCACAATCCTTTTCCAACCAATACATGTCGCATCATATAAGCCCATAATGGGTAGTTGGTACCATCCAACTTATCCTCAACAGCCAACATACGGAATACATCACTGCTTTCAGCCATGGCCGGTGACTAAAATACCTTGATGTAGAAAATTGAATGTATCTCAAAAAGTTGAACGGAACTGCCTAGACAAATTCTGCTAGACCTGTAGCAAACTTCGAGACGCTTAAACTGGCGAACAAAAACCGGTATATACCTTTGGCACAAAAAGACGAAATAGCCTGCACAAGCGCTACGATAGTGCGTTCGGAGGCCAAAACGAGCTCAGATCGCGATTTCGGCACACATAGCGAAGCTGTTTTGATCTCCGAAACATGTTGAGTATGCTCACCAAAATTCATGTGATTCTGAGACTGCAAACGGAGGAGTGTCGACGGCGCCCTAGATGAAGCGATGACCTGCTCTGATACCAATTGTTGGAGTTAGACGTTTGCGGAAGCACGCGAACAGCACAAGGAAGAAGAAGAAGCTTGGAGCACAAACACACAATACTGAATGTATTACTAGAGAATGTACAAAGATAAGTAGCCCATTAGGGCAATAGGCATATATACAAGCCGGGGGAAAAAAACCTCCTAAAGAGGGAAAAAAGTGCCTCGGCGGTCCTAGTGTGTTCACACACATCACTACCTAAATATATCAACACTTATCTGCAAGAATATTTTTTGTCAGGAGCCAAAAAGTCTAGGAGAAGAAGAATGTTAGAAGAAGCATTTTTTTGAAGGGAAATATTTATAAAATGTCAAAAAATTGTAGAAATATTTATGCAAATGATGTAAAAATGAGGAAGAGTCTTCCTCATATAAATTAGAATCATATATATTTTTTCTAGAATTTCTGGAAGCTCTTTGATAGCATATTTTTTTATTAGAAGGGAAAAGGACCAAAATTCAAGTGTGAAAGAGGACACTTGAAAATGTATAAAAGATAATTTCCTCTATTTTGAGAGGGTTGGTTGTATTATTTTTGCTATCCAAGTAATGTGAAGAGCTCTCCTGCAGAAAATCGTGTTTCTCTCTTTCATGTACTTTCTTTTGATTTGTTGAGTCTATTCATTGTGAAATCCATGGAATTTGTGAGCTTCAGTTGTGTATTTATGAGTAATGTGTATTAAGAGAGGTGTTTCTTAGTGTGTTGAGTAAGAAAGTGTAGAAGAACAAAGCTGGACATGGAAATTCTTAGTTTTCCGAATCGCGATTGTCTCATCTGTGTGATACAGGTATTGTTTTTGAGATTTGACTTCATAATTGTGTTCTGCTGAGAAAATGGCACACTTTACGCACCAAGATCATTGAAAATACTGTTGTTTAGCTCAAGATAATCAAAACCCTAGATATTTCTCTTCATCTTCATAATTTCTCAGAAAAACAGTCATTTAACTCTTGTTCTTGGATTCCATTAACTAGAAGGGGATGTGGTCTTTGTATACTTCCCGGATTGACAATTTAAAGATGTGTAGTTGATCCTTTGTGCTAAAATGATTGGAGAGGACAACTCCAAAGGATAACAACAAACAAGCGGCGATCTGCTCTCATATCAATTGTTGGAGTTAGACGTCTATGGAAGCACATGAAGAGCACAAGGAAGAAGAAGAAGCCTGGAGCACAACACACAATACTGAATGTATTACCACTAGAATGTACAAAGATAAGTAGCCTGTTACGACAATAGGCATATATACAAGCCGGGGGGAAAAAACCTCATAAAGAGGGAAAAAAGTGCCCTGGCGGTCCTACAGTGTTCACACACATTATTACCTAAATATATCAACAAAGTGCAAGAAGATTTACCTTCTTACTTTGTGTTGGAGTTACAGAGGATTGGCGCTAAACTTTTTCACTTGCTATCGGAGTAATTGTCCATCCACATGTTGATTTCAATGATTGAAATCTAGCACCATTCAAAGTTCTCAATTCCTACATGTCCTGCTCATTGAAGACTAAAGATGTGCTCAACAGAAGGCAAAACATCATTTGAGTCAATCATTGTGAAAACTACATAGATAATATTGTTGCATGCCATTATTTTAGCCACACTCTGAGGCTGGACGGAAGGCCAAATATCTCTGTTCTTGTTGAGCAAAAGTATGCAAATGCACATCATTTGACAATTTTGGATGATAGACAATGATTCCATTGAAAGATTCAACAAGTGCCACAAAGGAAAAACAAGTGTTTTGTAAACACTTCCAATCATTCACAATATCATCAACACCATAACTAAAAGCATTTAGAAACACTTTCAAAAATTCGAGATCTCATTGCAACTCCACAAAATATCATCAAATGAACATATTACAAAGAGGGTGGGGGGAGGGAAAAATGGGGTTAAAGGGGGTACAAAGTAACAAAACATAAGGGGTGGGAGGGTGGGAAAAATGAAGCCCTAAAGAGCAAAACTGATGGCAGAAGCTTCTCTTAGTGAGGAGAAAGCAAAAACATCAACACTCAAGCACCATGTCCACCAAAATGACCACCAAATGCACCATCAAGGCCTCCACCCAACACTCTGATACCATGTAGAGAGTACATGGGTGGAAGCAAAATGAAAAGAAGAGTGTACTCACAAAAGAAAGAGTGTGTGAGACTCAAAATGAGTAGACCATGAAATCATGAAATGGGTAAACTCATGTGGATTAGAAATGAGCTTGCCAAGAGCATGGATTAGGCTCCTCAAGCTTCTAACCAAGTACAAATGGAGGGGCCCTCCTTATATAGATTTGGGAGGGGATCTCCAAAGTACATGTCATGTGGGAAAATTCCCCTGAGAGAAGAATGAGTACAATGGTGGAAGCAAATGGCAAGGTACCCAAATACAAAGGAAATACAATATAAAATGGAAACAAAATAGAAATGGAGTGCCTCCTAGATACAAAATGGAGATGCACTCATGCAGATACAAAATGTAGATGGTGTAGGAGCAATCATGTCATCAACAATTGGTATTGGTTTCGATATCTCTCTGGCTGTTGATATGGTTGTTGGTAGTTTTTTCTAACCACTTGTTTGTTATAGGGACAATCTTGAGTTATGTGGTTAGTGTATTTTCTCTTGATGGTACAATATTGGCCATTTGGATTCCATGAATTTTGAGTCATCAATGGGCATACGTTGGCCATGTGGTCTCCTTCTCCTCTAGTATAACATCATTTTACTAAAACCATCCTAGGGGTTTGTATACTAGATACTCTTAACTTTTGAGCCACTTTTTTGCTGATTAGCGATTGATGTTGAGGGTTTGGACCGGAAACTAGTAGAACAATCTGAATCTTTGTAGATATTAGAAAGTTCTAACTCATCTCCCAAGTTATCCTCAATTTCAATACACATTCTCCCACATTTCTCTATTGTTTGGGGCTCCTTTAGATAGACTTGAGATTCTAACTTTGCGCTCAACAAGCCATCTAAGAATATAGATACTTGCTTAGCCTAGGTTGGTAGCTTTGGCATCCAACATCATTCAATGTACTATCTAAACCTACATCCGGCTAACCTAATTGTCTCCTAAGGTGTTTGCTTAAAGCTATGGATCAATGATGAAGTGGTATGATGGATGCCACTCTTCGAGAACTATGTGGTGAATGCTTCTAATAATTGGTTGATATCCCTGAATTGACCTTGACGTAATGGTTAAAACCATGTCAAGGATGTATTCTTTAAAGTTATACCAAAAGGTATTGAGTGAATGAATCCTTGACTTGTTCAACTCTTAACACTTGTTTGAACTCTACTACATGGTCCTAAGGTTCACCAATGCCATGAACATAGTTCTTCAATGACTTCACTAGCTGGGTAGATCTCAATACCCTAGGGTGTTCTCTGGATCTCAGTCTCTCTTGATCTGCTTTGTCAGTCTCTAATAATGATCTTTTTTCTTCTAGAATGGTTTGCAAAAATCAGTTCTCATCTCTCTCGAGTTTTCTCATTATGAATACTCGGAATATGAGAGGATCTAGCTCCATGTTGACCACGAGAATCACGTGATCTGTGTGGATGGAAACCCTTCAAAGTGTAAGTATGTTTACCATGTTCCATAACCATAAACATCCTTTTCAAAGAGTTATCAAGGTAGACTACCTTCCCTGAGACTTTAGGATCTTTGAATTCATAAATGGTTACTATGTCTACCTCATTGGGTTTATTTGGTTTGAATCTCTAGAATGCTTTGTCTATCTCTCTATTTAAGAAGAGATCGATGCTTTTGTTTTCCTAAGGGATCCACTCTAGCATGATTATCCTTGATAGGACTGACTTACCATGAGGTTTTATAACCTCTTTTCCAAGGTTTTCCTATTCCAAGTCTCTTATCTTTGACTCAAGGATGATTATTCAAAACTAACCAGTACTATGGGCCCTAGGGTAAGCTTGTAACCACATACATGGTTCCTTGCTTATCAATCTAGGATCCCTCTTCAAATTTAACCACTGGGTGTTCAATTCCAAAGGGTTGAGTTTTTTTTTGAACTGCACCACAGAATGCCTCAAACCATCCTCATAGATGCATGCATCTAAGCAGTTGGTTCAAATATACTCGAGTTGAGTCTTGTGGTGAGAACCAATGTGAGGAGATCAACCTCATAATTATCAATCCATGGAGATGTAAGGATGGTATGACAACCAAGAGCAAGTGGAGTGCACAAGTGTGTGAGTGAGAAGCACATAAGCATGCACACACATACACACACGTGAACACAAAGCAAGATAAAAAGTGGAAAAATGGAACCTTATATTACACTAAATCTAGATAAAATCATGCATTTATAAGCACAAATCCCAAAAATGCTAACCTCTCGAATGAGCTCTCTAGGTCTTTTTAAAGTTTCTAGACTAGTTTTGGCCTAGTTAAAACCTATTGTCTGGACTAGATAAAAATTAGGTTCCTTGGTTGTTTTGGAGGCTCCCATGACCTCTAAAATGATGAAAATCAATACAAGGTTCTCGTAGTACTCCTCAATCTTGAGGACTCTTTGAATTGAACAAAATGGGGTCCAAAATACCAAAACCAAATATTTACAATGAGGGGTAGTAATAAAAATCACTATTTGAATGCATGATGGACTGTGAAAAATTGTAATTAGGACTTCAGCTTGCCTAATCGGCATTGATTGCTTTGTCTACTCGGTCCTTCTTGTTCTTTTGTCTGGCTCTCTTGCCTTTGAATTCCTTGTCGCATACTTCCTTGGCAACTTAATCCACCTTGGCTACTAACACCCTCGTAACCATCTTTGCGACAAATCAGCATCTAACCAGCCTCATCTTTGACTTCATAGAGCCTAGTGCATAATCAATGTCACAAGCTCCCATGACAAATCCATTCACAAGTTCCACTTTTTTTGCACCTTTGTTTATGTATTTTAGTTGTTGTATAATCCCTTTTCCCCCTTTCTTATCCCCACACCACAAATCCCAACACTATTCAAAGGAATTTCATCCTCACAACATGCATTGATACCACCATTTCTACCATACCACCACACTCCACCGATCCAATGGACATTTCGCCCTCCACACCATTCCTCACTCCCTACTACTACCCAATTCCTTGTTAACCTCCATTAGCATCACTCACAAGCATGTTCAAAACATGCGCAACCACCCCCTCCTCCCTTGCACAATTGATTTGCCCCATTGCATTTGTACATACCAACCCTGTTAATTCAATATCGGGCATCAAAAATGCTCTTGCCCAATATTCTGTTGTATGACACAACTTCAAGGAAAATATGATGCACTCAATGAATTAAATAATGATCTTCAAGAATAGATGACCATGCTCCAATCAGAAGTTAACTCCCTTATGATTGAGAATGCCTAGCTAAATGCATGATACATCATACTGAAGGAGGCACACTCTGTACTAGAGAGGTTGTTGGAAGAGCCAAACTAGGAAACAATCCGACTCTTCAAAGACAGCCTCCATGTCCATATGGAATGTAATCTTAACCTTAGTTGCAGCATGGGCTTATTGCACAAGCACCTCGTAGTAGCAAGGGAAGAGAATATGTGCATGAAAATTCAAAACGCAGAGAATTTAGAAGATACCATCGACCTCTCCATCGACATCCCAATGAGTCCTTCCCACTTCCAAGTCATTCCACTCGACAACATTAAAATCATTATTGATGACTATATGACTCTCTTGGAAGCACATGGTAAACTGATTGAAGAGTTCTAGAAACACAACCTTTAGAGATCTCAACAACTCACACCACCATGATGGTCTTCTCAAAGACTCCATCAAAATTAATGGGAAAATTGGAACAATTATGGAAGTGGTTTTCGATATGACCACCAAAATCCAAGAACATGAACTCATCATGCACTTTTCACCATTGAGAGCTACTTTGCTACATGAACAACCTAAACTTGAAGAAGTAGTTACCATACCACTTGATTGAGTCTAAGATGAAGATTATGATCCATAACTGGCTATTGGCATCCATGTGACCAAATAAGAATAGGATGTTTTTTAGCTCCAGAGAGACCTACTTTGTTGCATGACCAACCTGAACCTGAAGAAGTAGTTACCATGCCACTCGATCGAGTCTACGACGAAGATTACGATCCACAACTAGCTATTGGCAACCAGGTGACCAAATAAGAATAGGATGCAAATTGCTACTCAATTTGCACGTGAAGATTTAGCAAAATCTATCTACAAAGCAACCATCTTTCAACTAAATTGTTGTGCTCAATTACTATGTACCTATCCAGAAATGATGCAAACTTGGAGCAAGAACCCATTGCATATCCTATAAAATCCTTGTTATGGGCCAATAGACTGATACTACAATTGGAAGGCATTCATGAAGGTCCAAAATTATCTAAAATGTGTTGACTAGCTCAATTACCCATACCTAGCACCCTCACAAGGACCTTTTCAATAGCTTACATGATGGCCAGTATTTTCCAATGCCTACCATGCCTTTCAAACATGCCAGATATATAAGCTTGTATAGCAATTAAAATTTTAGACATGATGGAGACTTTTTTCAATTTTTTGAGAAAAGTAAAAGCACCTTATGTCAATATGTGCAGGCTCGAGCATGATAATATCAATTTAGTATAAGATATGATAATTTCAATCTAGTCTAAGAGATTGGCTATCAGTGAGAATGTGTGTAATGCATCAATATCAATGCATAGATCCATCAATGGGCATCTAAACCATATACACTCCATTGTTGCTGTGAATACTTCTCTATACTCAGCTTCACAAATCAATGTGGCATAGTAGGTTTCTTATTACTCAACAAAGATATGCATGATCCTCCAAGGAAAAACTAATGTATCATAAAAAACAACCCAATCACTATTTGTAAAAGCATCTAAGCATGGTTGAGCATCTCTACCATAAAAGAGACCCAAATGCAAAGTGCCTTTGAGATATCTAAACACATATTTTACCACTTACCAATGCTTTGTGACAGAGCTATGCATGATCCACTCAACTAGGAAACTGCATATTGTATGTGTAACCTTGTGTCACATGCATATATCAAACATCCCACAGATTTCTGATAAAGAGAAGTATCAAATATATCATCTACATCCTCAATTGGAAACTTAAATCATGTTTCTAACGGTGTTGAAACAGGTTTGCAATCCCGAAAACCAAAATGCCTAAGTAGTTTCTCAATATACTTTGCTTGATGCACAAACCCCCCCCCCCCCTTCAACTGATACAAATTGGATGCCACGATAATACTCCAAAAGACAAGAATATGTGACATCAAAAGTATGATGCAAATAAGCCATACGCATGTCAATTTTCACATCACATGATAGAGTTAAGAAAATATAATCAAGGTAAAGATTTTGGGTAAGCCTCCAACATTTGATCCTCAATTCGCACCTGAAGATTTAGCAAAAGCCATCTACAAAGCAACCATCTTTCAACTAAATTGGTGTGCTCAATTACTACATACCTATCTAGAAATGATGCAAACTTGGAGCAAGAAACCATTGCATATCTTAAAAAATCCATGCTATGGGCCAATAGACTGATGCTGCAATTGGAAGGTATTCACGATAGAGGTCCAAAATTATCTAAAACGTGCTGAGTAGATCAATTACCCATACCTAGCACCCTCACAAGGACCTTGTCAGTAGCTTACATGATGGCCAGTATTTTCCAGTGCCTACCATGCCTTTCAAACATGCCAAATATGCAAGCTTGTATAATTTTAGACATGATGGAGACTTTTTTCAAATTTTTCAGAAAAGTAAAAGCACCTTATGTCAATACGCGCAGGTTCGAGCATGATAATATCAATTTAGTCTAAGATATGATAATTTCAATCTAGTCTAAGAGATTGAATATCAGTTAGAATATGTGTAGATGCATCAATATCAATGCATAGATCCATCAATAGGCATCTAAACCATATACACTCCATTGTAGGTGTGAATACTTCTGTATACTCAGCTTCACAAATCAATGTGGCCATAGTAGGTGTCTTATTACTCAACAAAGGTATGCATGATCCTCCAAGGAAAAAGCCATGTATCATAAAAACATCCCAATCATTATTTGTAAAAGCATGCAAGCATGGTTGAACATCTCTACCATAAAAGAGACCCAGATGCAAAGTTCCTTTGAGATATCTAAACATATGTTTTACCACTTACCAATGCTTTGTGCTAGAGCTATGCATGATCCACTCAACTAGGAAACTGCATATTGTATGTGTAACCTTGTGTTACATGCATATATCAAACATCCCACAGATTTTTGATAAAGAGAAGTATCAAATATATCATCTACATCCTCAATTGAAAACTTAAATCATGTTTCCAATGGTGTTGAAATAGTTTTGCAATCCTGAAAACCCAAATGCCTAAGTAGTTTCTCAATATACTTTGCTTGATGCACAAAAATCCCCCCTCAATCGATACAAATTGGATGCCAAGCTAATACTCCAAAAGACCAGAATATGTGACATCAAAAGTATGATGCAAATAAGCCATACGCATGCCAATTTTCACATCACATCAAATGTAGTCCTTTCAATTGGATTTCATGTAAAGCCAAGATCAATCAAGTGCTTATATAGCTTGTCACACCATGCACATGGAGTTGATACATCCACAAAGTCACTTGATGTATGGCGAGAGCTTAATCTTATTCTACCAAGTAAAGCAAGACTCAACTTGGTATTTTGCAATCTCTTTTGCACCCACTTTTCCATAGATTGTGCATCCTTGATAGACATGTGTTCCTCATATAATACATCATCAAATGGTACATTAGAAGTCGGCTAATGCTTCAACCATATCTAGCTACAAATTTTCAGCCATGTTTGTGATGTTGTGATGGCACAAGAGCATATGCAAAACAAGCAAATATGCTCATATGACTAACCATTGGCTTCCACCCATTCCAAGTCTTATACGGTGTAATGAATTTTCAATGCCTTTGTAGGACAATGGTTCATCATATAGTTTGCATACATGACGGATTGCATGAAAAACTTGTTGATATATTTAGGTAGTGATGTGTGTGAACACACTAGGACCACCGGGGCACTTTTTTCCCTCTTTAGGAGGTTTTTTTCCCTCGGCTTGTATATACGCCTATTGCCTTAATGGGCTGCTTATCTTTGTACATTCTCTAGTAATACATTCAGTATTGTGTGTTTGTGCTTCAAGCTTCTTCTTCTTCCTTGTGCTGTTCGCGTGCTTCCGTAGACGTCTAACTCCAACAATTGGTATCAGAGTAGGTTGTCGCTTCATCTAGGGTGCCATCGACACTTCTCCGTTTGCAGTCTCAGATTCGCACGAATTTTGGTGACCATACTCAAGGTTTTCGAGATCAAAACGGCTTCACTCTATGGTGCCAAAATCGAAATCTGAGCTCGTTTCGGCCTCCGAATGCACTATCGTAGTGCTTGTGCAGGCTATTTTGTCTTTTTGTGCCAAAGATATATACCTGTTTCTATTCGCCAGTATAAGCATCTCGAAGTCTGCTACAGGTTTAGCAGAACTTATCTAGGCAGTTCCGTTCAACTTTTTGAGATACAATCAATTTTCTACATCAAGGTATTTTAGTCACCAGCCATGGCTGAAAGCAGTGATGTATTCCGTATGTTGGTTGTTGATGATAAGTTGGATGGTATCAACTACCCATTATGGGCTTATATGATGCGACATGTATTGGTTGCAAAAGGATTGTGGAACATTGTCCAGGGTTTTGAAAGACGTCATGTTACACCTGTAACAACAAGTACTCCGAATACAGGTGCTGGAGCTGATGAAGATGGTGTCGAAGATGGTATTGTGCAGATTCCTGTTCGTGCTGCTGTTTCTATTGCACCTACTGTAGAGCAGATTCGCTGGGATAGCACAGATGCCCAGGCACATGCATTGATAGCTTTGTCTGTCAAACGTGCCATTATTCCTCATATTTGCTCTTGCAGAACAGCTAAGGATGCTTGGGATACGCTTACCATATTGTACCAAGCTAGGAATGAGGCTCGTGTTGCTTACCTCCGAAAACAGTTGGAGAGTGAGCACATGAATGAAGGTGATTCTATGGACAGTTTCCTAACAAAGATCAAAGACTTGAAGGAACAGTTGATTTCTGCTGATGAGGTTATACCAGATAGCTCACTTATGCCGACCGTTCTGAATGGTCTTCCTGATTCATATCAGAGTTTTGCTTCTACTCTTCAGTTGATGATGAAAGGCAATCCAAATGCCTTGTCATTTGAGGAGTTAGTCTCTGTTCTGTTGCAGGAAGATCAGTCCAGGGAGAACAGGTCCATTATGCGTGTTGCAGATCAAGCCTTCCTGGCTAGTCAGAAGGGCAAAGGAAAATGGAGCTCTTCTACTAGTAAGCAGAAATCTGCAAATGCTGCACATTCAAAGAACCAGGATAAACATGAGAAGAAATCAGAAAAGCACAAATTGTTTTGCAAGTACTGTAAAGGGAATGATCATATCATAAAGAATTGTCCAAAACTGGCTGTTAAAGAGGCAAAGAAGAAAGAGGCTGGAATGGTTGTTGCAGAGGCATCTACACCAAAAACAGAGTGTGCAAATCTTGTGTAGAAAGAAGAATGGGCATTTACTACTCTCTCCAATTTTGACCCATCTTCTCATGAGCAGTGCATGTCTGCAGTAGACTCAGATGTTTGGTATTTTAACAGTGGGGCAACCAAACATATTACCTCGCAGCACAGTTTCTTCTCTTCACTCGAGCCTGCCCCTATAGGGAATACTGTTACATGCGCCAACAACTCCTCTTATCCTATTATGGGAGTTGGTAAGATCATTTTGACTACTACTGATGGTAGTTCTTTCACTTTGTAAGATGCTTTATTTGTGCCAGAGATAAAAAAGAACCTGTTATCAGTTTCTGCATTAGCCAAGATTGGCTTGGTTGTGAAATTTGTTGATGAGAGGTGTACAGTTCATGATCTGTCAAATGGCGATGTGATTATTGCTTCTGGCATTTTATGTCGTGGGCTGTATAAGCTCATAGACTATGAAAGATCTGAAAATGATTTGGCATGTGCAGTAAATGAATCTCAGGCTATGTCAGATGCAAAGCTTTGGCATGCACGCTTTGGTCATCTGAATTTTGCTAGTTTGCTATGCCTGCGGAAATCTGAAATGGTGTCCTCTTTGCCCAAACTTGAGGCACCTGGAAAACATGTTTGTGAAGGCTATATTTTGGGCAAAATGTAGCATTCCTCCTCCAAAAGATGGTTCAGTTCGGGCTACACAGAAATTGCAGCTTGTACATAGTGATGTCTGTGGTCCTATGCAGACATCCTCTTTTGGAAATTACCTTTACTTCGTGACTTTCATTGATGATTTCTCTAGGCATACATGGGTATATCCACTCAAAGCAAAGTCCGAAGTGTTCATGTGCTTTAAACAGTTTTTGTTTTTGGCTAAAAATCTGTCAGCATGTAAAATGGGCACCCTCCATTCTGATCGAGGGGGGGAATATATGTCTTCTGATTTTAATGCATTTCTGGCTGAACGTGGGATAAAACACCAGTGTACAGTGCCTTATACACCTCAACAGAATGGAGTTGCTGAACGAAAGAACAGGTCACTCATGGAGATGGCGAGGTGCATGGTCAAAAGTCAGGCTTTACCACATAGTTTCTGGCTTGAGGTTGTCATGTGTGCAGCATATGTACTAAACAAGTATCCCACTAAAGCATTGCAGTCTATCACTCCATATGAGGCTTGGCATGACCACAAGCCATCTGTTGCTCATCTGCGTGTTTTTGGTTGTTTGGCATATGCACTAGTGCATGAACAACATCGCAGAAAATTGGATGATAAGGCAGTAAAATGTATTTTTGTTGGGTACAGTTCTGAAAGTAAAGGCTATCGTCTGTATCATCCACAGACTAAACGCATTCTGGTTAGCCGTGATGTTGTCTTTGTGGAAGATGCTATTCAGCCATTGCTTTCATGTACTAAGGAGACATCTGTTAGCTCCAAAGACATGTATCATACTTTGATGCCTCTTTTTACAGGTGGACAGTCTAGTGCTGGTCCTAATGAGGCAACTTCTCAGCCTTTGCAGGTTTCATATGATAATCCAAATCATTCCATTTCTGATGCAAATTTACATGATGCACTTGTTGATGAGAGAGCTGATATTGAGCAGGCAAAAACTATGCCAAAATGGCTGGTGCAGACTTTGCGTGATAGCAAATTAGATGCACCTTTGCCATATCGTACTCGTTCAGGCTCTCATAGTGCCTCCTTTGCATCAGATTGCTATGCTATGGCTGTGTCCAGTCTCTCTGATGAGAATGAGCCTGTTTCTTTTGATGAAGCACAGAATTCAGAAAATTGGATGGCTGCTATGCAATCTGAATATGATGCTATAATGAAGAATGGTACATGGTCTTTATGTGACTTGCCTCCTGGCAAAAAGGCCATTGGCACTAAGTGGGTATACAAGCTGAAGCGTAAACCTGATGGTACAGTTGACACGGCTTGTTGCAAAGGGCTATGCGCAGGAAAGGGGCATTGATTTTGATGAGACCTTTGCGCCTACATCTTATATGGCTGTTGTTGGTAGCATTTGTGCACTTGCAGCCCATCATGGTTGGAATGTACATCAGTTGGACATTAAAACAGCATTTCTGAATGGTGACTTGCATGAAGAAGTGTATGTTTTTCAGCCCCGTGGCTTTGTGCAGAAAGGGCATGAAAACCAGGTGTGCAGGTTAAAGAAGGCATTATATGGTTTAAAGCAAGCACCACGTGCTTGGTATGAAAAGATACATGCCTATCTAGTTGCACATGGTTTTGAGAACAGTCCAACTGAAAGCACCTTATATGTTAAGCGTGCTAATGATGTGCTTCTGATCATTGTTGTCTATGTTGACGACATGCTCACTGGTCCTATTGAGAAGGATATTGCTGATTTCAAGGCTGATTTGCATGCCTCATTTGAGAGCCATTTGCATCACTATTTGGGCATTCAGTTTATGCAAGTTGATGGTGGAATGGCTTTGTGTCAAACGAAATATATTGACACATTATTGGAGTGTTTTGGCCTTGAAGACTGTAAGCCTATTGCCACTCCTATGGAGACAGGTTTACGATTGAGTCTTCATGATGCTGGAGATGCATTTGATGTTGTTTTCTATCAGCAAGCTGTTGGATGCTTGATTTACTTATGCATCACTCGGCCAGATATTCAGTTTGTTGTCTCACAAATGAGCAGGTTTATGCATTGCCCAGGAGTCACGCATTGGAAGGCAGTTAAGTGCATCTTTCGCTACTTGAGTGGTACTCGGCTACTTGGGTTGTTTTATCCCAAGGAGCGATCACTACCGCCAGATTTGCATGCTTTTTCTAACTTAGATTGGGCTGATTGCTATGATACTCGTGTGTCCACCAGTGGTTTTTGCTTCATGCTTGGTAGCTCATGTATATCTTGGTTGAGCAAGAAGCAGCCTACTGTGGCCACTTCCAGTTGTGAGGCTGAGTATAGGGCAGCTTTCACAGTGACTGTTGAGTGTGTGTGGCTCAGACACCTTATGGCTGATTTGGGTGTTGGTCAGACTTCTGCCACCACCATCTTCACTGACAGTCAGAGCGCATTGGCAGTTGCGAGGAACCCGGTGTTCCATGCTCGCACTAAGCACATTGAGGTGCATTATCATTATGTCAGGGAGAGGTTCTCTGCTGGGGAGATCAGCTTGGCATATGTGCCCACGTAGGAGAACATTGCAGACCTTTTCACGAAGGCTCTACCTAGGGAGAAGTTTGAAGCTTTCTGCAAAGCTTTGGGCTTACTTCCTTTTGTGGAGTAATTTCCACATAGCTTGGTACTTCCTTATACATGAGTGCCAGCTACTTGTTCACCGCATCACTCCCAGGGGGGATTTGTTGATATATTTAGGTAGTGATACGTGTGAACACACTAGGACCGCCGGGGCACTTTTTTCCCTCTTTAGGAGGTTTTTTTCCCTCGGCTTGTATATACGCCTATTGCCCTAATGGGCCACTTATCTTTGTACATTCTCTAGTAATACATTCAGTATTGTGTGTTTGTGCTCCAAGCTTCTTCTTCTTTCTTGTGATGTTCACGTGCTTCCGTAGACGTCTAACTCCAACAAAACTTATCTAGAAGATGTTTCCTTTAATCATACATTGTGCCATTTTCATAAGTGTTCTATGTTTATGCTTTGCAACACCATTTATTAGAGGTGTAGATAACATTGTACATTGGTGTGCAATAAATTTTTCACAAAGAAAAGCATTAAATTCATGTGACATGTATTCATATCCATGATGCGTGCCAGGAGTCAAAAGTTTATTACCACAAAAATTTCAAGCCATAGCAAAAATTATTTTAAAACGAGAGAATCTAATATTCTTTTCTTTCATAGGATACACCAAGTATGGCATGTTGCATCATCAATGAAGATAACAAAGCATACATGCTTGCCAAAAGATGGAATTTTGACTAGACCACAAACATCATTATGACAAAGTTGCAATTTTTATGTAGAATGTGTAGCACCACCATTTGGAAGAGAAGCATGATGCATCTTCCCAAGTATACAACCTTCACATGTAAGCTTTTCAATGGACCCAAGTGTTAGAAAACCAATAACCATATCCTTCTTTTGCAAGAAACACAAACTATTGGAGCTCAAATGACCAGAACCGATATGCCATAACTTTGATTCAATCATAGAAGAAGTATGTGTAAAAAGGCATTTGAGACAACTCTCTTATACATATCCAAGTGATACAAGCCACTCCATAATGTTCCTCACATCACAACCACATCACCATTGTTAACCATACATTTGTTATAAACAAAATGCATATGAAGTCCCCCACTAACAATAGTAGGAATTCAAATCATGTTTTTGGATATTAGGTACATCCAATGCATTCTTAAGAGTGATAATATCTCCACTTGTAGTTTTTAGGTCCAGTTCTCAAATTCTAATAATAGGATAGTAAGCAACGTTTGTATATACAACATGTCCTCCCTTGGATGCATCTTTCAAAGATGCAAATAATATCTTGCATGAAGTGATATGCTTTGAAGCACGACTATCAAAGAACCAGTCCAAATCAACCTCAGTCACAATCATACATGTAGAATGCGATGATGAATCATAATGATATGTAACAACACATGCCCAAACATCTTGAGCAATATTACCTTAATTATTCTTTGTCTTAGATTTATTCTGAACAATATACATGCCAGATTCTTTCTTCTTCTCATTGCACTTGGCAAGCTTTCTACATTCATCAATGGTATGTCTAGTCGTTCAATAATACTTGCATCTCTTCTTCTTTTGCATATCACCATTAAGAAACGAGGAAGTGGAAGAGGAAGATTGAGGTTTTTGTTTTGATGAACCCAAATTTGAACCATACTCTCTTTTCTCTTTTGTGTAATAGCAAGTGTTTGTGTTCCCTCATGCAAACTACTTCTATTCACTCTTGACTGCAGAAGAAAAGACACAAACTCATCAAAAGTATACATATTTGAATTTTCTTTCTGTAAACAAACAAAGTGTAGTAGCAAAGCTTTGAAACTATTCTACCAATCCTTTGAGTAGTGCAGAAATGAGTGATGCATCTAGAATTATCTCATCAATGTTTGCAAATTTTCCTTTCAAATCCTTGATAGATGTAACATATACATCCACTGACTCATTTTCAAAGAAACATGTGCCTCATTACACATGGCATGCAAAGAGACAAGCGTAGCTTATATCATGTATATGTGGTCACACGGTGGAAAAACCTCTTGCCATCTCTAGAGTGAAAAGTGCCCATGTATAGGGAAATGGTTCACATCAAAGCCACTTGAGGGACACATAAGTGTAACAAAAGTAACTTTATCTATATATAAGGTTGTAGCTTGGATTTGGATTCCAAGGAGATCTTCTAAGTCCAAGAATTAGGATCCAAACTCCTAAAGGGTTCCTTGATGCTTAGTGCCTACTCTTAAGTGGAAGCTTGCAACCTGACCCTATGTCTTTGTATGTCTTACGTTTTGAGATAAAAGATAATAAAAGAGTTTGAAAAGACCAAGACCTCTTCCACATTATCAAAGCACAAGTTTATGAAAGGAAATCATGAGGCCTCCCTACGAAACCAACATCTTCATGATTTTTTTTTTAAGAAGGATGCAATAGAAATACACCTATCGGTGTAATTTTTGTTCCGAGGACAAAGATGCATAACCGATTGTTTGTTGTGAGGACTTTCTTGACAATTGGAATATGAGAAAGAATACAATAGGACTTGGATCTAGTTATCACTATGTCTATCACAATATTTCAAATAGCAAAAAAATAAAAACATGTTCTTCCTCATGCTACATACGATCACATCATCACTATAAAATTTTTTCCATAACCTACTTTGAATAATGTTGAAGCTATGCTATTAGATGGAGAAAAAAATTTCCCCAATTTTATGACCAATACAAGCATGAACTCTATCCATCATTGAGAAAATCAACTATTAAGGAAGCCATCTTATTTCGATAACAACAAAAATAAATAAAATCCAACCAATTTAAATTCAGGTACACAAAAAATTCAAACATTATGAGCATCGCAATGAAGAAAAATATGAAGGTTCACATGGATCTTTCCAAACTAGTATATGTAAATTGCCACAAATTGAGAACCATGAAATATAAATTATTTCCATGAGGTGCCTAGCATTGATAGATTTGAAAAGTCACATGATGCCATGTGAGAATGTAGAGGTCTGAGAAAATCATTTCCTTACATATGAGGCCCAATGTCACACTCCTTCACATATTCTAATACTCGTAGACTTTGTTATTAAAAAACAAAAGGGCTACATGGTGCCACATATCACTCAATTCCCAAAAATCCAAGTGTCATCACATAAACACGGTATTGATATGCCCACATTCCAGCCTTCCTCTTCACACAATGGCTTCAGCAAACCTTTTAAATGCATACCAAAAAGAGCTTTTACAACACGCACACACACACACAATCATTTTTTGTATGCATATATAGAGGCTCCACTCTAGCTCCTTGGAGCGCGCGCACGCACACACACACACACACACAACACAAAACTTCAAAATTTTTTCAATAAATAATCCATAGCCATTTTTCTACTCATCACATCTTGAGCTTGATTGTATTGTTATTTTAATGGTGCTTATTCATTTTGATCCACCATAGGTTGTGTTTCCTAGTTCTGTTCTTGATACTGAATATTCAACACAACTGAAATTGGCAAAATTGCTTTGTGTGAAATCCTAACAAAGGCAACTTATATTTCTCTCTCACATCAAAGAGACATATTTACATAAGTTCATCATATATCTTGATCAACAATAGTAATTCCTCATGCTTGTGATTGGTGAAGATCATGAGCTTTTACTATACAACAGTCATTGTGCTCTCTCACAATAAGTTGTCTGTACTCCACAATAACACGAGGCTGAGTAACCTTTTCCATAGAAAAGCCTTCCTCTTTTTTCTTGAAGATAAGCAAATAATTCTCCACAGTTTTCTAGAACATCTTTTGTAGCTTTGAGAAACGCTTCGCAATGCATAGGAGATTAATAATTGAAAACGATAAGACGTACTCCTATTATGCTACTAATCATGTAGTAATTTATTCACCAATGAAGATACAGAAGAAACCAAACATAATGAACGATTCTATAATGAAAATGGTTTACATAGTCTACTGCATTATTATTACAACTCCATAAAAGGACTAAGGATTTCTTTTATGAATATGCTGAATTGTATAAGATTGTTAAAGGTAAAACAAGGCTTTCTTCATACAAAGTGGAGGGGAAAATGCCACCAACAGTGGTAGCACATAAAAGCTCGGAAGAGTTTGTGAAAAGCTTTTGTTCTACAAATGTGTGAAATAAAACCGAATGTCTCAATTGCAAAATTATAAAGATTGTGATTACATAAGAGTTTAATCTTGTTGAGGTTTAAGTTGACCAATTATGTCAATCATTTTCTCTTTAAAAAATGACATTAGTTTAATTTATAGATGAGATTCTAAAGGACTTTCATGATGCACATTTTCTCACTTTTTAGCCAAACTCAGCTAGAAAATTATTGGAAGCTAACCCAAAGTGTGGTGTGACAAGAAACGTGATAAGTGAAAACAATGAATTTAGGATTGGCAAGGCTCTCTATACCAGCATGGCATGCTTGTATCTCATCAAAACACATTGTTACAATACATGTCGAGTTTAGATGCAGTTCAGACATAGATCAATCATGATCATCCATTTACACACATTGATACAAGAAGATAATATTGAGGCCCACTAGTTTAAATCCTGTTTCCCAAGACAATAACTGTCATCATTAACATTAAGCAATTGGTGACCTCCCGTCTTCATTATAAGCCACATTGATAATCTCCCAAAAAGAATGAATCAAGGAACACGATTAAAGCTCTTCACAATCACAAATAAACAATCAAAGTCTTGATCGGTCACACATGCCATCCAAAAATCTAGTATACTTTTTCATGTTAGTTGCACAATTTTTGTGTGATAATTAAGTACACTTCTTTTACGTATCCAGTTCCAAGGTACTGGCTACATATAATTAATGCCCACTCCTTGCACATGCTCACATTTCATGTAGAAACTTGTATTAGACACATTAAAAATGTGATATTCTTTCATCCTTCATCATTAAATTCATCTCTCGTTTCCCAAATTTACATCCTCATTAGTATCAAGGCAGTGATCCATTAATGTTGTACTCTTCCCATGTTGATAACGTTTGATTAGACTCATGAAATCATGATTTCATTAGCTTTCATAGGCAAATCTGATCCTTTCACTCACTCTTTTAGTCAACGAGTCAAAACAAATGTATGACACCTGATGATGATAATTTAGGTTTTCTGTGTAAAATTTTCAACTGCCTGACTAGAATGATGAGTACAATCATAATTGGCTAAGAAACCAAGCACAAATCAGTTGACTTGAGTAAGTCTCCAATTATTCACATTTAACATAATGATTTTATTGCACGATGCACTCTTGTAAGTCAAGATATTCAAACTATCTTCATCTATACTCCGCTACCAATAACAGTAGTATTTCTCTACATAAAAAGATGTAAGGTTTGATATATTTTCCATCCAAAGAATCTTTGTAACACCCAAATGGTTCCTGTGAAAACCATAGAATGGAGTGCAGCTGGATCATTAACATATGCAATCTCATCTTGCATATGAGGCTATGGGATCATCATGGTCTACGAAAATCATGATCTCCTTCAAAGCTCCAAATAGGCATCTTATTGCTATGATAATAATATTCATAATAAACAATTCATAATCGTTGATCATATCCTCCCTCAAACTTCCAAATAGAAATGTTAGTCATCACAAACATAATGCTATAATTGTTTCAATCATATATTGAATGTTTAGATACATTACTGACCCAATATTACAAGATTATTGCCGACCATTTGAAGCAAAAAAACCATTTTTGAAACTAGAGAGAACCAGCACTTGCATTGCAAATGTGCTGTAAATACCCTCAGACATCAAAGTACATGGATTTATGGGAAATAGTAAATAATAGGTGCCATGTTTCAGCCAGTTTAAGATATCATATAGAATCACTAAAGAACAAACCAATTCAAGGTCAATAAATGAATATATTCAGAGAATAATGGCTTACAATGCATTGCACCATCTTGAATATTCCCAGTCCCATTTTACAGCGTAATAAAATTTGAACTGAACAAAACTACCCTGATTGCACTTCTTCACTTGAGGAATCTATACAACTTAAAAAATATAGCAATGAACATAATCGACTCAGGAATGAGACTTATATTTGAATCAATTTTTTTGTCAAAATGCTACAATTACATTAATTATTGTACGAACGTCTTCGAGGGGTTCAATTATATATCTTCACCAGGAGGAAGCTCTGCCAGTTTTACTGGCATTCCTAACATTTTCTCCATGTCATACCTCACTTCAATATTTCGTATGCTGTATCCTACCACCATAAGCCAATATAATAATTTGGCCAAGTCTGCTGTTGTAGTTTGTGTGATAGCTTTCTGAAAAAAATAAATAAAGAAACTGATGTCCTCAAAAAAGGTTGCTTTCAGGAATTCACAAAATCTAAACACATACATATGCACACACTTCCATTCACAAGAATCTGAGTAGATATTACGAGAAAAATGAAAACCACAAGTCATTTAGTGTGCGACACTTAAGATCTGATGTGACAAGGGCTAACTGTAGATTTCACTAGGGTGCATTGATTCTGAGGTGCAGTACCAGCACATACCCACTCCCTGTTAGATGCCTAGATTTCTCTTGCATGTGAAAATATAAATTCACATATCACTCATGTAAGGAGCATGGTTATGTATAGCATCTATATACTAAAAACATTGTTCGATTGCAAGAGGACACAAGAATGTTATAAACAATTCCCTTATGCATGTCAGACCAACCATTGCACAAGATAGAGCACTTGTTTTCCTCCCAAATAGCTCTAGTAATAACATCTGTGTCTCTACCAATTTTGTTTGTTTTCAGAGCTGAGTGGTGCATAAAGTTTGTCCCGAAAGACCCTCCCAAGCAACACCTAACCTACTCACTGTTCTCATGGTCCTCTTCCATGGAAGGGTACTAACAACACTGAATGAAATGCAACACTCCATGAAGAGTCTGATCCACTCTCTAGTAGTGCATCTGCTGCTTTTGTACTCCAGCCTTGATACTATATATACCTTCACAAGTTCAGAGTTATCCAAACTTACGAACTCAAACTAAAGAGCACAAGCACAAACACAAACACATAAGGAAAAACTGACACCTAAAGCAAGAGACTATGCAATTTTGCAAAAAATAAGAACAATATAAACCATAAAAAATACAAACAAATAGGAGAGCAAAACAAGATGAAAAGGAGGAAGATAATAAACAAATTTAATAAGAACATTTTTTTTAATCTAGAAAAGTTTAGTTAAAAAAAGATTCAAAACAAAAATTAATAATAACAATAATACAAAAAATAAATAAATAAGAATAACATTTAATCAAAAAAGAAAAAATGGCAAATTAATATAATGTCGGATGCAATAACATCAACAGAAGATATACATATTAGAAAATAATAATTAAAAAATCAAAAAAGCTAATTAATTAAGTATTCAATTGATCAATTCATAAAGAAAATAAAGAAATAAAAACTTAAATAAAGAACTTTAATAAATAAACAAAACAATTAAATAAAATAAAAAATTAAAAATAAACTAAAACTCATAATTCAAAAGACAAAGATTATTAATTAAAATAGAAAAAGAAAAATAAAAATTAAAAAAAAAAAAAATCATTCATTCAAAAAATGAATAACTAAATAAAAGAACGATAACAAAAACAAAACAAAAAGTGCATCTTCGACTTCTATGTCTATCCAAAACAAGAAGTAGCAACATTCAAACTTGAATTTAAACTTTAGCATGCATGGCCTGGACAAACAGCTATGACAACCCTACTCACATCATTACTGCCCTAGAGTAGGTGCAGGATTTATTAAAGAGTCTTTCTCAATAAAGCCATCCATTATAGTCAACGAACTGATTTTCTATCACTTCCGAAAGTGAAGGACAAACTCAGTTATGATGACATGCTACACAAAGGCCAAACTCAAAAAATAGATAAATCCATAAATAATAATAACAATAATAACAATAATAATAATAAAACAAATAATAATAATGATAACAAAATAATAATAATAGTAGGAATAATATATTAAAGAATAATGATGATTATAATCCATGTACATATGTAATATGTATGTATGTACTATGTATGTATGTACGTACTATCATCTATATATGTATGTATGTATGTATGTACTACATACTATGTATGTAATATATATGTACATGACATGATGTGTTAAGGACTTATATGTAATATGTGCAAATGTTAAGACATCTTGTTTTATGTATTCCTTATGATATTTAAGCATTTATAGAAGGATTTATACAGTACGCTACCTAGAATTTTAAAAAAAAAAAAACCCAAAAAAAAAAACTCTTAAAATTTATAAAAGAAAATGTATGCAACTTTATTGCAATTTGTGGTTCACCACTTGAACCCATTGCTAATGCTTCCGCAACCCATTGCCTACAACATTGCCATCCTATTGCTAACAACATTGTCCTATTGGGAATATGCAATCACCAAATCATGCTGAAAATAGGGCTGGAAGTGATATACACAAGTGCCTTAATGATGATATAATTATCTCTCCTGATGTAGATCCAATGCCCCATAATGTTGATCATTGGGTGAGAAGATCTACACAAGTTATGAGGTCTATGAACAAGTACGAACCCTCTTCACACTACCTTATGCTATCTGCTGAGGGTGAACCTCTTCAATGCAAAAAGAGATCAAATCCTTATATGTAGACATGTACCATGGTTGAATAGCTAAAGGAGAGGCAAGCTATCCCTAACAAATGGGTGTACAAAATCAAGATTCTTGATAACAAACCCAAATACAAAGCAAGCCTACTAGCAAAGGGTTATGATCAAAAAGAGGGAATAGACTTCCAAGAAATCTTCTCGTTTATGGCAAAAAAAGGCCAAGCAAATGGATGTAAAACAGCTCTCTTGCATTGTAGTTTTAACAAGAACTTGTAAGGTTATGACATTCTTGAGAAGGAACATTTGGTATGTAAATTTGAAAGAAGCTTATATGGATTGAGACAAGCCCATAGGCAGTGGTAAAAAAAAGTTTGATGCATTCATGCTCAACATGGGTTTAAAAGAAACCATCTGCCTCATTGTTTATACACCAAAAAGGATGTTGATATCCATTCTATTATGTAAAAGGTATGTTGTTGATAGGGAAGCAAAAAAAAACACATTGAATGCTCTAAAACAGTGGCTGAACATTGTATTCTCAATGAAAGACCTTGGAAAAGCTATGGGCATTGAATGAGGATGAAATGAGATAGGCAGCCATACAGATTGCACTTATCTCAAGAGGAGTACATAGAAAAAGTTTTTGACAAGTTTAAAATGGCTGATGCAAAGCCTTTTCGAAGGTCTTTGCTTACATGTGCATTGTGAACATTAAGAAAAAAGTGTATTAAGATAATGCAGGTGCCAAGTGCTCTTATGAGTGTTTGATTCATTATGACTCTTACTTTCACAGTAGTTTGATAAGAAGATAATAAATATTAGTTGATAGATGTTATTGTGACTATTTGATTCATTACGATTCTTACTCTCACAATAGTTTAATAAGGGAATAATATAATTTATTTTACAAGTGTTATTGTGACTATTTGATTCATTTGACTCTTACTCTCACACTATTTTAATTACAGAATACTAAGATAGTATACATGATTAGATTCATTATAATTCTTCTTTTCAAAATAGTTTTAGATAGATGAATATAAGTTTAACTTTCGAGTCTTACTATTAAAAATTTCATGTATAGAAATTTAATGTTCATTCTTTCATTCCCAACAAGCTACACATTTACAAAAGTGCAAGCACAATTCAAAACCATTCATGATATCAATGGAGACCTTGACATTGAAGAAATTCAGAGGATAATAAATGAACAGAATCTATCCCATAGACAATAGAATTTTGTGATTCTATTCAATTAATCTCTTAAAGACACGCTCTCTCCATGAAAGAGGCCCGATAATTATGCCAAAGCAATTTTGTTCAAAAAGTACTGTTCAGGATTGCACAAAGAGCGAAGAAAAAAGCACCGTGAAAGTTATCCAATTTGTAACATAAAGGATTTGTAAGATGGTTGGTGCCTCATTTTATATAAAAAGGAAGATGCACCAAATAATAATCAAATAGTCATATATTTATCAAAACATTTTTGTACAAGATGTCTTATATCGACATGTCAACTGGGATGATCTCCCAGAAAAACTCTACTGTAAACTTCGGACGACTTCAAAGTCAAGCCCAAGCTCACAAAAAATGAGAAGTCTCCACAGGAGAAGCAACAAGTTGTACTACTTTGTAAGATGCATAAAAATTTCTTAGACAATATGATAAAAGGAGCATCATTACAATCACAATTGGAGACATGTTCACATGTACAAACGAGCTTTCACATTTTCGATATATCCCAACTTGACAGATTTGAGATGTAATGATGTTTCTATATATGTTTGTCATGTTTGTATATCCTTTTGTCATGTTTGTATAGATCTTTGTCGTTGTGATTCAACATTGGGATTCAATTTAGTGCATGTACATTGTACTCTCTCTCTCTCTCTCTCTCTCTCTCTCTCTCTCTCTCTCTCTCTCTCTCTCTCTCTCTCTCTCTCTCTCTCTCTCTCTCTCTCTCTCTCTCTCTCTCTCTCTCTCTCCCTCCCTCCCTCCCTCCCTCCCTCCCTCCCTCCCTCCCTCCCTCCCTCCCTCCCTCCCTCCCTCCCTCCCTCCCTCCCTCCCTTTCTCCCTCCCTCCCTCCCTCCCTCCCTCCCTCCCCTCCCCCCCCCCCCCCCTCTCTCTCTCTCTCTCTCTCTCTCTCTCTCTCTCTCTCTCTCTCTCTCTCTCTCTCTCTCTCTCTCTCTCTCTCTCTCTCTCTCTCTCTCTCTCTCTCTCTCTCTCTCTCTCTCTCTCTCTCTCTCTCTCTCTCTCTCTCTCTCTCTCTCTCTCTCTCTCTCTCTCTCTCTCTCTCTCTCTCTCTCTCTCTCTCTCTCTCTCTCTCTCTCTCTCTCTCTCTCTCTCTCTCTCTCTCTCTCTCTCTCTCTCTCTCTCTCTCTCTCTATCTCTCTCTATCTCTCTCTCTCTATCTCTCTCTCTAGCCCTTACCCAAAAAAATCCGAAACCCTAAACCTAATCTCTGAAATGGCTCCCATGGACCGCGGGAAAGTGGACGAACTCATCGCTAAGTCCCTCAAAGAGGCCAAAAAGGAAGAAGACCGCAACCTCAATATGGAGATACGAAAAATGATGGAAAAGTTCAAAGGACTCGAAGAACAAGTAAAGACTCTCACAGAAGAACGAGACAATTGGAGGACAGCTTATGAGCACATGAAAGAAGAGGGGGAGATCTCCAACGTGGAGACACTCAAAGAAGAAATAAAGAAGGAAATCAAACAGAGGTAGAATCTACTCGAGAGTCGTGGGTGGAACTAGTACACAAAAGGGTTAAGAAGGAAGTTAGGGAAGACGTGTAGAAAGAAGAGCTCGCACGAGTCCAGGATACACTTGAAGAGGAGAGGCTTCGACACACTCGAAGACTTCACATTCGGATTACGGGCCTACCCGAAGGGGCATCACCGGGGGCAGATGCCACTGACATTTGCCGTCGACTTGGATACGAGAGCATGCCCTTCACAGGCGCATGGAGGGTTGGGAGGGATACATCACGTTTGCGAGCACACATCCTTAAGATGAGCTCCGAGGAGGCACGGACCACCTTTTTTAGACGCCGATCAGTATTACGTGGACTACCCAACGGCGCCCTCTACATGGACGAGGACCTCACGCGGATGCAGGTGGCACACCGACGTGCTTGCATGCCACAAATACTCCAGGCACGCCGAGAGGGGAGGAAGGCCTTTTACCGTGATGGTAAGGTCTTCATAGATGGACACCTTATCAAATAGGGCCACGCAGCCTATGAGACATCACTACACCGGGAGACACCACTCAGAGGAGTAGTGTGGAACTGCAACGAGGCACTCTGGACGCGACCAGTCAGACTCGAGGAGATCCTGGCATCACATGACTTTGCGTGCATCACAGTGACACACGAGAGCCCAGAGAGAGGTCTACCATGCATTGCAGGTTTTCATTGGGAATCTGCATTCAGGACCACAACGAGACAGAGTACAACGCGAGGGTCGGGAGGTGTGGCCATCATATTTAGACAGGAGATACAGAGCCGGATCCATATTATAGGAAGAGATGAGGAGGCACGATACATGTGGGTTCGCATGGAGATAGGACAAGGGAGCTGGATTTACATTGTTATATGCTACTTCCCTCCAGGCGGATCTCAATACGCAGGACAGGATCTTGGGGGACCGATCCGAGATAGAGACTCACCATACACTGCACTTTCAGATGAGATACTACATTACAGCACACTAGGTGCAGTCTTCCTTATGGGGGACTTTAATGGCCGCACTCAGTCACATCAGTGCGAGGCATACGACATGGATCACCCACATCTCATGAGGGCCAGAGACCCAGATGAGATGAGTACCAGTAGAGTATCGGCGGATATGGGTCAGGACACCACCGGGTATGGCAGACATCTACTTGAGCTAGGCAGCCGACATCAGCTCGTTATATATAACGGGATGAATCGTTGGCTAGGTTCGGGCGGACTTACTTGCTTCCCTCACGGGGGAGGTGAGAGCACAATCGACTACATTTTAGGTACCACCTCTAGAGCTTCACTCATCCCCTCACTTAGTATTGGACGACGCTCACTTCGTGCTGACCATACATTTATCACATTCACACTCTCATCTCCTATTCCATTAGACCATCCCACACCCACTCAGACACACACCACCATACACTTCACACACGAGCTCTCACACGTTTATGCACACCATTTACACACCCGCCTACTCTCTCTCGATCCACTCTCACCCTTGGACACACGTACATCACAGTTCACCACCATCCTACAGGACTCAGCTCTCAACAACTTCCCACACCGCACACATATACACCCTCCACGCACGGGTTCCATGCCCAAGAACCGTTGGTATGATGCAGATTGTCGTGAGCTACAGAAGCACCTACGGATTTTAGAGCATAGAGGGGATATTACAAACACAGGCACAACATCGCATGCAGAGCCTTACTCGCCGCAAACGGCGAGATTGGGAGGAGAGACAGTACTGGGATATTTATCATTTGCTCATGAGTCGAGACAGTGTAGTGGCATGACGACATTTGAGAGAGAGGAGACAGCAGACACCCATCCGAGACCCGAGCACTTGGCACAGCTATGCACGGAGCCTATACGAGATCCCAGACCAGCCCCCCATTCCCGGACCACAGAGCTCACGTCCTACTACCTCCGACTTCTTCACACCCACTATGGTGGGACCTACTATTGCCCGTCTACAGCATGGCAGGGCCTGTGACCATTTCAATTTACAAGCAGAGCACCTCATCTACGGAGGCATGACCCTTGCACCGTTCATTGCCCACCTCTTCAATCGAGCATTGATTGAAGGGTTCCCTGACTCATGGACTGAGCACACCATAGTGCCCATTCATAAGTCAGGGGATACTATGGATCCAACTACATACCGAACGATCATGATCGGCCCTATATTGGCCAAGTTATATGGGGCGGTACTAGAGACAGAGTTGAGTACTCTCGCTGAGAGGAAGAGCCTCAAGGCTCCAGGACAGGCAAGTTTCAGACATGATTACTCTACCATTGACCACATCTTCACTCTAAGATGCCTGATTGACCAGGCAAGGGTGAGGAAGAGGAGATTGTATTGTTGCTTTGTGGACTTCCGCAAAGCATTTGACACTGTTCCCAGGGAACGACTCTTCAGACGACTAGTTGATATCGGAGCTCCGGAGGAGATGATATGGGGGATCTACTCCTTATACGAGAGAGTATCTGGTAGAGTCAGATGTCCGAGGGGCTTAACTCATCCACTTGCTAGCACTATCGAGGTGAAGCAAGGATGCCCTCTTTCACCCACCCTCTTTGGTCTCTACATTGATGAGATAGCGAACTACATACAGCAGCAGGGGGGTGATGGCATTGAGGTACGCGGGTCCATTGTCCATATTCATTTATACGCTGATGATATTGTACTGGTTTCAGAGTCTGCAGAAGGTCTACAGCATCATCTACATGGCCTAGATGACTTTTGCAGACACATAGGGTTATCTGTGAACCTTGGTAAAACCAAGGTCATGATCTTTCATACATCAGCACAGGTACGCAGACATAGTTTGTTCACAACAGGTGGGACCAATTGAGGTGGTCGGATCATATGTTTACTTGGGAGTGACATTTACAGCAGCATCAGGGGTCTTCTCTATGTCTCAGGCAGCCCGTGACCGCATCACACGTGGATATGCAGCACTAGCTTTGATGGAGAGACAGTGCCACCAAGCATATTTTCAAGAGCCCCACACAAAGGGGTGGCTCTTCGACACTTTGGTTATGCAAGCGCTCATGTATGGGGCAGCCATATGGGGACCAAGATTAGCTACATCAATATGGACAGCATTAGAGAGGCCACAGATCCTCATGATTACCAGACTTATCTGCAGCAAGCCTTCAGTACCACATGATATCATTAGAGCAGAGCTCGCTACACCACCGATGCTAGTTGAAGCAATATTCCATACAGTATGCCTATTACACAGACTCAGAAGCATGGATACAGAGCGCATTGCTTATCGTGCTTTCCAAGCATCACGTGATATGGCATTAGCAGGCGACACCTCCTTATGGTATTTACAGACACGAGACTGGCTGGCCCACCATGGCTTTGACATAGACAGGCTACCACCACTACAGTACGAGTCACGACTCACATGCACCCACCTACTCGCTCTCTCATCAAGAGAGAAATAGGGTCATTCGTCAGGAGATATGGCATACATACATACAGAGGACATGGGTTAGCCCTAGGGATACATTGCCACCGAAAATGCTCTATTACCGTGAGCATTTTCTACATATATCGGATGAGGGCTTCATCGAGATTCCGAGATACATGCAGACATACCTACCCCACCACCTCCGAGTCGTCATTGGGCAACTCAGGGTTTCATCACGTCAGCTCGAGATTGAGAGGGGTCGGTCCAGAGGAGTACCCCGTGAGGAGAGGTGGTGCCCAGTATGCGAGACAGAGGTAGAGAGTGAGGAGCATTTTGTTATCAGATGCCCAGCATACTTAGACCTACGAGCAGAGTTCCAGATAGAGGAGTCACTCCAGTTGTGCATGACTATGGGAGACCAGCGACGCTTGGGACGCTTCCTCACAGTAGCATACGAGAGGCAAGAGCGGTCACTACAGCCCACACATCAGCCCATACAATTTCTAATTTCTGAAATTTCAGTTTATCATTGAGTGTGCAATGTGCATCTGCATCTGCATGTGGCATGTGCATGTGCATGACACATGTGCATTGTGCATTGTGCATGTGCATGTGCATTGTCACTTGTGCATGTGCACTGTCACTTGTGCATGTGCAATGTGCACACTACATGTGCAATGTGCATGTGGCATGTCAAATGTCACATGTGCAATGTGCATATGCAGTGTGCATGTGCAATGTGCTAACTTTCAAGATAAATTATCAATTGATTAATGATTCATTTTGTTTTATATGTAAATAGGTCGGTTCATTTATTACCATTTCTGTCAAGCTATCATGGACATTGGTGTAGAAAAAGTAGTCCAAGTGATCACACATAGAAGTAATTGTGTGGCTATGGACAAGCTTTTGAAAGAAGAATTCCCCTCTATTGTCTGGACACCGTGTGCTGCCCATTGCATTGATTTGCTGATAGAGGATGGCGGGAAGATACCACGGATTTACACCATTTTTACCACTTGCTTAAAAGTGCTCTCGAAATTGATTGCTTTATTTAGATCTTTCAGTGATATTGACTTGGTGAAGCTTGCCAAGATGAGATTCGCATACATGTGCATAGTCATGGAATGATTAGCAAGAGTAAGGCAAGCATTGATGTAGACAATTGTATCACCTTATTGGATAACTAGGGATGAACATACCGGTCCAAAGGCAGAGCTTGTTGGAAGGACATGTTTGGATGATAGTTTGTGGAGGGATGTGGAGGGATTAGTGCGGGCTTTACGTTCCTTATATTCACTCATACTCATTGCAGATAGAGAGTGTTGCACACTTGGATTTGTATTCGAGTTCATGGACCGTGTTGGAGAGTCTATTCAGAGATGTGGAGGGATTAGTGCGGGCTTTACGGCCCTTATATTCACTCATACGCATAGCAGATAGAGAGGGCTGCACACTTGGATTTGTATACGAGTTCATGGACCGTGTCTCAGAGTCTATTCAGAGATGTCCTTATTTTGACATCGGAGAGGTAAGTTGGAACTTGGTAAACTGTATTTCCCTTTTTAATGTGTGCACTTTCTATGTCACTATGTGTATCTCATATGTCACATGTGTGTGTAATAGTGTATGTCACATGTGTGTATGAGTCATGACATATCATATATGTCACATGTGTATGTCACATAATACATTTGTCTATCATGTGACATGTCATATCTGTATATGCATTGTGCATGACATATGTGACATTTGTGTGTATGTCACATGTGTCATGACTCATGTGTATATGTACTATGTGTATGTATAGTGTCACATATGTGTGTATTATAATTTATGTAATATAATATATCATATATGTAATATGTATGTACTATGTCACATGTGTGTATGACATACGTGCATTGTGTATGTCACATTTGTGTGTGTGACATGTATATATGGCATGCCACATGTGCATTCAAGTTTTCAACATTCTTATTGTTTTGCTTCTAACTTGATTTGTTTTCTATCCATAGGATAGAGGAAATAAAAGGAGGATGGAGGAAGAGGTGGGATTGGTTCCATCGCCCTATACATGGGAAAAGCTAGAGATTCATCTCACTCAATTCCAAAATAAAGTAAGGACTTTTTGGTGGAGACATTGAATGCTTGAAGCATGCAATTGATGCCTGTGACATGGTAGGAGAGAACGGTGTTGGTACGCCTCAGCTAGTAAGTCATGACTTCATACTCACTATTAACTAATAACTCATTCCTCTTGAGTTTTTATTTTCGAATGAACTCTTTAATTGATTAAAGATTTCTCTTTTTTCTTTTTTATTATGCAGAGAAACTTAGCCATTTGCATACGTTCACAAGACTATAGTGCCAGTCCTTGTGAAAGGAATTGGAGTACATGGACTTTCTTCCACATAAAAAAGAGGAATAGGCTATCTACACTGCACTTGGAGAGGCTTGTATATTTTACTGAAGTGTGGTGACCACTCGACGGAGGTGTAGCATGTCAATGTCAATGACCTTGACATTGGGAGGGTCCATGATGTGCCTATCATTCTGGCAGAGGACCTTGATCTATATGACATGCTTTATCAGGAGTTGACTGTGTTGCAGCATGATACGGGGGCATCTCGGACTCGTGCTAGTCATAGTGCACGTATCGTACCAAGCCCATCTACTAGTCGGATGGAGGCATCTACTAGTCAAATGGAGGCATCTACTAGTCGGGCACCACATGATGATGATGATGATGATAGTGACTCAGAGTATTTTGAGGGTTGATGATTGATCATGATTCATGATTTATTCGATATTGATTGTATTATTGACAGTTTATTGTTTGACTACTTAGTGGTATGTTGTATCATTTATGACAGTGTCATAGTGTTGAGTTGACTCTTTAACATATTTTATATATGATTTCTGACTCACTCACTTGTCATAATTCATTATCTTTGTCACACTTTGAATCTTGAATCTTAATAGACACTGACGATTGGATTGTGAGTTTAGATTTTTGAGTCCAATGTCATGATTTATTGATGACTATCACTTGTGCAATGTGCAATGTGGATTGTAATTTGCGATTTGTGATTCGTGAATAAAGTTACAAACTTACAAGTAACTAGTTACTAGTTTAAAAATTAAAGTGAGCATTGAGTCGTGACTCATGAATCATGACCTAAATCTTTAAATTTTAATTGATTGAATGTGGCTTGTGCAATGTGAATTTAAATTTTAGAATGACAATGATTATTTGTGCAATGTGAATTTAGAATGATAAGTTCTAACTTTAAACTTTGAAGTGACAAGTTTGACATGTGCATTGTGTACGTACTAGTAACTACATACTAGAGTCAACAGTGGCAATGACCAATGTACACTATATAATATAAATAACACACACACACACACATATATATATATATATATATATATATATATATATATATATATATATATATATAAGTAGCCTAAGGTGCCAAATAAAAAAAACAAACGCAAAAAAAGAGAACATTAGCAACGTTTTCGCAACATCTAAGGCGAAACGTTGCCATGTTGCTAATGTGTTAGCAACACATTGCCTTGGATGTTGTGAAAACATTGATAACAACCTTTAAAAAGACAAATAGATAGATCGATAGATAGATAGAGAGATAGATGGATAGACAGATAGATTGGTAGGTTGAAACATGGATGGATAGCTAGTTGCATGAAACGGTGTTTTGGCCATTTGAAACAGTACAACCCAAATGGTCATTTCGAGAAACAAAGAAACGTGTTTCGTGTTGGCTCACTTTTGGGGGAAAGGACGGCCGTTGTGAATCTGCTCCAAAATTGAATGCCCTCCGCTTGCGGCCCGACTTCTCCTCCACTCCTTGCGAGTTGCCACTAGAGAGCTTAAGGCTCTAGCTTAGCCTAAACTGGTCTACCTCACTTGTGAGTCGTAACTCAGCCTCCTACCTCAAGCGTCAGTGCTCACTACCTCAGGACTCGGTGCTCAAGAGCCAGCCTTCATCTTTAAGTACTAAGTACCAAGTATTATGTATGTGCACTCACTGAATTGTATCATCATTCATGTATCTGTATTATGTATTATGTATGTGGCATTAATAATTATGCATGTGCATTGTGTACGTAATTATTAATTAGTTAATAGTAAAATAATCAGCACATAGCATTGTTATAGATGACAATGGAATGAGCATCATGTGCATTCTAATTTGTAATTAATAATTAGGTATATGCATAATGCAATGTATGATGTGCATTGTGTATGCATTATGAATGTTTAATGTTTAGTGTGTTATGTATGTGGCATCATGCACATTGCATATGCATTGTGCGTACAAACATGTGACATGTCATACAATCAAATTATTTTTAAGCGTTGCAGAAAACATCACTTCTCTATTTTTATCAGACATAATGCACTTGCTTCTGGTTAATACAATATCCAAATGCGTTTTTAACAATGCAAAATCAAAGAGTAAATTTTGGCAAACAGCAAGCACCTATAAAACTTCAAAAGATGGAATATTCCCCCTTTGACTAGAAAGAACTACTTCTGTGATGCCTTTAACTAGAAGAGCCTAACCATTAGTACAAAAAACCAACATATTGAGTTTAGCACATGAAATAGACTAGAACAAGCTAAGGTGGGATTTCATGTGCTTTAATGCACCATTATCAAGCAACCAGTTAACAAACTTTTCTACGTCTTCCCAAACTATGGAAAACACAAAGTATTGATCATCAAAGTCTATGGTATTCGATGTCTTTACTTGTTTGTCAAATTTTTATCATCATTTATTACATTACCATAATCTGATTTTATTTCGCTAGTCTAAATCTTCACTCATTTATGTAATGACCAAGTTTCTTACAATCAAAACAATTCCCTTCGAGTCTTTTCTTCTTATCAGAATCATTAGGATCATCAAAATCTCAATCACTAAGATGATCTTTACTAGACTTGGAAATGGAAGCAAAGCTAGAATCCTTACTAGATTTAAAGCTACTCTTATTATTTGAGTCTTCACCTTTGCCTTCTACTCTTGTGGCTAGGGCTAGGTCATTCATAGCCTCTAACATATCTAGGTTGATTCTAGATCACTCTTCTTGAAGCAAATGGTTTTGTAAGTTTCTAAATGTGACCATTGTATCAGTGAAAGAGAAAGTCATAAAGAAAGACATATAAGACCGACAAAAAATTTAGAGTGATGGTCATAAGCTCTTTTCTCAACGTCCTCTATAAACAAATCAATGTTGGCTAACTAATCAACTAAATATTGAATTCTAGACTCTAGTTAATGATCTTGGAGAGAATCGCCTTCTTCCATTCTCAAATTTTGTAGCTAATGCATCAAATATTGCTTTTTCGCAATCTTCGGAGAATAAATCAAATCTTCTAACCTACCCCGAGCTTCTTTAGATGTCTTACAAGGTCTAAGATGAGGAATAACAGATCTCTTCACAAAAAGATATATGATGGTCAAAGTTTAAGCATCTCTTGTATTCCCATCTTTTCTGATCTTGAGAAGCACTTGTTGAGAAGCACTTCTAGTAGCAAGACCATTCCTAAGTGGGGGTTGCTTAATAGAAGTAAATGTTTCATGTCTTCCTATTTTCCTAACTCTCTCTCATCTTCTACCTCTATTAAGTTTGTCTAGGTCCTTCAAGACATGGTATTCCCATCTTTTCTGATCTTGAGAAGCACTTGTTGAGAAGCACTTCTAGTAGCAAGACCATTCCTAAGTGGGGGTTGCTTAATAGAAGTAAATGTTTCATGTCTTCCTATTTTCCTAACTCTCTCTCATCTTCTACCTCTATTAAGTTTGTCTAGGTCCTTCAAGACATGGTAAACCACCTCACATAATATCCCACAAATCTCTTTCTATCAAAAGATTCTTGAGCATAAAACTCTAAAAACAATAATTGGTGCTTCACTCAAGCTTATCATAAAAATAAAACACACTAACTACTCAACAAAAAAATCTATGAGCATCACTAACCTTGCTTTGGCAAGACTAACCCTTCACACAAGAAGGTCAATGTTTCACTTAAGCAACCTCAATATTTCCCACGAACACAAAACCAAGGCAACTAGATTTCTAGGTCCTTCAAGACATGGTAAACCACCTCTATTAAGTTTGTCTAGGTCCTTCAAGACATGGTAAACCACCTCACATAATATCCCACAAATCTCTTTCTATCAAAAGATTCTTGAGCATAAAACTCTAAAAACAATAATTGGTGCTTCACTCAAGCTTATCATAAAAATAAAACACACTAACTACTCAACAAAAAAATCTATGAGCATCACTAACCTTGCTTTGGCAAGACTAACCCTTCACACAAGAAGGTCAATGTTTCACTTAAGCAACCTCAATATTTCCCACGAACACAAAACCAAGGCAACTAGATTTCTGAAACACAAAAGATGCTCTTCAAGTCAAAATTAGGGTTTTTCATACCAATGTATGCATGCAATAAACCCAGAGTCTCAATCAAGAACAATATTTGCTAATATATATACTAGGAGAAGCAAATCTATCATTTGGAAGATGAAAATCTAGGTGTACCTAAACCTCAAAACAATATGCACTATTAAATAATCAAGAGCACGCACTACAAATGACTACAAGAACTCTACGAAACTTATCATATTGAATAAAAAACAAACTTCATACCCATCTCTTTGTAACAAGTCTTTCCTTTGACTAAGTTGACTTTGTTTCTGCAAGTTTGACCTTTCTCCATAGAGTCGAGCAATGTCGACTAGAGGTTGACTAGAGGTTGACTAGAGTTTGAGCAGCCTTGAAATGGGTCAAACAAGGTGTTAGAAGGCAAAAACAAGTGGTAAAGAGAGAGAGAGAGAGAGAATGGTAGAGAGTTGAGAAATAAGCCAAAAACTTGAAGTCAAATAGAGTTGACCAAGCCAAGTAATACTCGTAAACATAGCTTTGACACCAAGTTGTTGGCCCATATAGAGAATTAATAGCACACACAAGAAAATATGCACATGGAGACAAGGGAACGAATCACACAATACACAAAGTATGGTCAAAAGTGATATGCTCCAAGTAATGAAAATACATATCTAAAATGATGATATGCTTCACATCTAACTACAAAATTACACAAGAAATACTCAGAACCCATGAATACCTAAGAGAGCACGTGAAGGGCAAGGGATAAGGCATGAAAAGGCTAGAGCAATATCTCTAAAGAAACCTCACACAGAGTTTGTGAGATGTTCAATACTCTATTAGCATACATTAGTCCAACACCTCCACCACCTCTAAGAGTAGGTTGTTCCTCCACCTCCAAGAGCTCCAAGCATCCAAATAAGCATGTAAGAGATGCTAGATTTGATACTTGAAGTTTCTCATACTTGAAGTTTCTCATAACATGTCTTTATTTAGATAAGCTTTCATAGCATGAATCATGTGAAAAGGCAGTCTCTCTAACTTTTTATTTGTGCAAATCCTATGTGTGAGTTCATGTGGCATCCTCTGATGAGTTCTATAGCTTAAAATTAGGTGCAATTATTATTCACCCTTAGATCTTAGTTTTTGTACACTTTGAAACTCTATTGTTTATTTAAAAGTTGCATTTCATGTTGCTTTTTAGTACTTTAACGTCAAATTAGGGTTTGAATTTTCAAGGGCAAAATGAGGTCAGATGGTGATGTATCATATAGGGTTAGAAAGCTCTCTCCGAGTACTTTGAGATGCACGCTTTGACCATTTTTCACAAGTCGAAGACTTGATTTGACTTGGTTTGACTATTCGACTTTGATCTTATCTAATAAAAAAATGTTCATGAATATGTACAATTGATAGTATAATCAACCCTTAAAAATATACAAATTAGAATTTCCATGATGTCTAAAACCAAAAATCCTACTAACATATAAACATGATCCTGTATATCAAGCTAAGATCAATTACAATGCATAATCTTTAAATAACTATAAAGCTTTCACAATGCTCCTTATGCACTTTGTGAGATGTTTTTCACTTGAAAATTAAATTACAAACAAGCACGCATGAAGTTCATAATCATCACTAACCTCCACTACTGCACCTACAAACTTGCAGAGATAGATAAAACTTATGAAACTTACAAAGATACAAGGAAATGGCAAGCTTAGAAGGCACTTAGGTACATCCCTAATTATGCATGCAAATGGGGATGATACCAAAAGATAGAAAAAGTATAATTAAAAAATTAGAGAGAAAGGAAGAGTATCATCAAGATAGTAAATAGAAAGCATAAAAGGAGTTTCCATACTTTCCATAAGGGGAAGGGGGGTAATGTATTTAACCTTCAATTGTGCCGGATCATTTATTCCAACCAATCGTTGAATAAATGCATTCATTGCCTCCAATGCATCCTCTCCAGCACTTGTCGTTAGCTCCTAAAAGCACAAAAACACATCTCTCTCTCTCTCTCTCTCTCTCTCTCTCTCTCTCTCTCTCTCTCTCTCTCTCTCTCTCTCTCTCTCTCTCTCTCTCTCTCTCTCTCTCTCTCTCTCTCTCTCTCTCTCTCTCTCTCTCTCTCTCTCTCTCTCTCTCTCTCTCTCTCTCTCTCTCTCTCTCTCTCTCTCTCTCTCTCTCTCTCTCTCTCTCTCTCTCTCTCTCCCCCCCCCCAAACCCCCTTTTAGTGGCTGTGTTATTGCAAATTTAAACCATATATTATTTCAAAAACTAAAATTTTCGATTTCATATACAACCTTCATGACACTATCACCTTTATCAAAGCGATATCTTACATCTTCACCACCTTTGTCCAAGGCCTTCCTCATCTCCCCCTTCTCTTTCCGCCTGAGTCTCTCCGTTCCTCGGCCCTCACTGTCTGTCTTGTCCCTCTTCCTGAATCCCCTTCTTTCCTTCCCATCTTCACTACTTGTCTCTTCTACTGCACCTCATTCCAACCAACCACATGCTATAAAAGTTACTGCTTGCAACATAAGCTAAATCTCCTCTTTCCTACCCTGCAATCTTAACCTTGTCTTTTCCAAAAAACCTTCCCAACACTCACACTACGACCCAGCCCTCCCTCCCCACTTGCCTCTGCTCATGGACAGTCCCTCCTGGCATCCCATTAAACTCCTTCACCTCCTCCCACCTCATTTGTTCGCTCTTAATTCCTCTTCCACAATCAACCTTTTTCCCTTCGAGGATCCCTCTTTCCAATGCTCCTTACTTTCCTCACTCTCGTTGATATACTCCTCATCTAAAGACTATGATCAACTTCCACAAGTTCCAGTAAAGGCATTTTCATGCAAGGCTATAAGTGGAATACATCAAAACAAATGTCAACCCAAAGTATCTCATCTAAAGGCCATATCATTCTATAAGCTAAATGCAGTACATGGTTTTAAAGAGTTTTTTTCCAAAAATAGAAAATCCAGATCTCTACAAAATGCTTGAAGATTTTTAAAAGCATACTGACCTGCAAATTCTGTGGCTCCAATGTCTTGAGGTAATTTAGAAGCTCATTTCCCCCATTTGCAAGCTTTTTGCTTTGCTCTAACTGTTGCTGCAGCTCACATATTTCATTTTCCAGTAATTCAACGTATTGATTGGCATCCATCGACTCTGGTCCTGTTTCATTATGCCACCTGATTACTTCACCGCTTACTTTTTTTTGTACACCAGGAGCATAATTTGGATCTGACTGCATAGACAAAACTCTCTCTCTCTCTCTCTCTCTCTCTCTCTCTCTCTCTCTCTCTCTCTCTCTCTCTCTCTCTCTCTCTCTCTCTCTCTCTCTCTCTCTCTCTCTCTCTCTCTCTCTCTCTCTCTCTCTCTCTCTCTCTCTCTCTCTCTCTCTCTCTCTCTCTCTCTCTCTCTCTCTCTCTCTCTCTCTCTCTCTCTCTCTCTCTCTCTCTCTCTCTCTCTCTCTCTCTCTCTCTCTCTCTCTGTGTGCATAATTTGGATCTGACTGCATAATTTGTACACCAGGGCGCCTCGAGGAGGTGATGGAGGGCAGAGACATTATCTTCTTGAAGGAGACACACGAGAGCCCAGGGAGGAGCCTACCGAGGATTGAGGGCTATATGTGGGAGTCAGCTCACCGCCGCAAGATGAGACAGCGCACCACACGAGGATCAGGAGGAGTAGCCGTGCTCTACAGACAGTCGCTACAGCAGAGGGTACAGGTGGTAGCTAGAGACCCAGAGGCACGTTTCATGTGGATACGCCTCCAGCTATCAGAGGAGAGAGCAGCGTACTTCGCCGTATGCTATATAGCACCCATTGGTTCGCGCTTCACACATTCCCCCGAGCAGCTATCAGGGGGGGAGGGACCAGACACCACATCGCCATATGACTGCCTCAGTGACAGGATTATGGAGTATACCGGGATGGGTGAAGTCTTCCTTGTAGGAGACTTCAATGCCCGCACTCAGAGCCACCAGTGTGATATCTACGACTTTGACGACCCTGAGATGCTTCATACCATAGAGGACATGCCTACACTCAGAGCCTCAGCCGACACTGCCACACCCACCTCATACGGTCAACACCTACTCCAGATGGGAGCAGCACACCGTCTCATTATATATAATGGGATGGGGACCTGGCCCACCTCGAGCGGTCTCACCTGCATTCCACCCACAACACCACAGGGGGGGCAGTGTGGTAGACTATGTTATCGGACCCCCGGAGGCGACACATCTCATCACCTCATTCACTATCCCACCCTTACCGATTGGAGCTGATCACGCATATCTTGCCCTATCCATTCGCGGCTCACCATGCATATCCCACCCCGTCACAATACAGCCACGAGCCCATACCACCATTCACTTTAGACATGAGCTAGCACATATCTATAGCTCCCATGTTCGAGAGCGCATCTACTCCCTTGATCCCTCTGCCTCCCTGGACACCCTCACCGCCCACTTCTCCTCGATCCTCCATACATCTACTACTCTCAGCTTCCCATACACCACCCACAGCACTGCACATTCGACACGGCTAGGGCATATACCCCAGAATAGATGGCACGATGAGGAGTGTAGGCGACTATACCGACATCTCAGAGCAGAGAGTATCTTGGGATCCATCACAGAGAGGGAGGCACGACGACAGATGCGAGCCCTCACACGCCGAAGGCGGCGAGCTTTCGAGGAGCGACAAGAGGCAGAGTTGATCGACCTTCTCATGAGTAGGGATTGTGCCACCGCGTGGAGGGCACTACGTGAGCCACGCCCACCTACACCCATAGCAGATCCTCCGACTTGGCACACCTACGCCCAGAGGTTATATGACGTCCCATGACAGCCACCATTGCCGACTCCTTCCACACCGCGTCCTGTGATATCCACCCTCTTCACAACAGGCATGGTACGACAGGCCATCCATAGGCTACAGCATGGCCGTTCAGCAGACCACACAGGGCTACAGGGAGAGCACTTTATATATGCAGCAGATGTAGTTTCCCACTTGATCGCCCATCTCTTCAACCGTGCTTTGGTTGAGGGATTAACCGACTCATGGACTATGCATACCATTACGCCTATCCATAAGTCCGGCGATATGATGGACCCAGGGAACTACAGGACTATTATGATAGGCCATATCCTGGCCAAGATCTATGGGGCAGTACTAGAGGCAAAGCTCAGTACACACGCTGAGGAAGCTGGGATCAGAGCACCCGGCCAGGCCGGCTTCCGCCGCACTTTCTCCACCATCGACCACATATACATGCTTCTTTGCTTGATTGAGAGCACGAAGGCGAGGAAGCAGAGACTATACTGTTGCTTTGTGGATTTCCGCAAAGCCTTCGACATGGTCCCTCGAGAGAGACTACTACGGAGGCTCTAGGAGTTACAGCTACCATCAGACATGCTATGGGCCATCCACGCTTTGTATGCACGAGTCACAGGCAAGGTACGCTGCCCTGGCGGTCTATCAAACAACCTTGTTAGCACCATTGGTGTGAAACAAGGTTTCCCTCTCTCACCCACTCTCTTCGGTCTCTATATCGATGAGATCACGGAGTATATACAGCGAGAAGGAGGGCGAGGAGGAGACCTCGGAGGTACGCTAGTACACATCCTATTATATGCTGATGACATTGTCCTTCTTTCAGAGTCACAAGAGGGGTTGCAATCACATTTACAGGCGCTCGATACCTTTTGCATGGAGAGAGGACTCACAATGAACCTTGGCAAGACCAAGGTCATGATCTTCCATACCTCCAAGACAGTACGCCATCATGCCTCTTTCACGGCAGTTGGAGGACAGATAGAGGTAGTGGACTCCTACGTCTACCTAGGTGTCACCTTCTCGGGCAGCACAGGGGTATTCTCCATGGCACATGCCGCGAGAGATAGATTGACGCGAGGCTATGCGGCACTTGCAGGATTGGAGAGACGCTGCTTTCAGACACATTTTCAGGAGCCTCGAACTAAGGGGTGGCTCTTTGACACTCTAGTGACACCCGCATTGATGTACGCAGCGGCAATATGGTCACCAGGGATCACAGAGGTGATGTGGGCGCGGATTGAGAGGCCCCAGGTCACCATGATCTCACGCTTGCTGCACAGCAAGCCCTCCGTTCCACATGACATTATACGAGCTGAGCTTGGCACACCATCGATGCTAGTGGAGGCCCTCTTCCAGTTGGTGACCTTTATTCTGAGAGTCAGAGAGCTCCCCACTAGCAGACTCACCAGGCTTGCATTTGAGAGCTCTAGACATTTGGCAGAGACAGGGCATGAGAGAGTATGGTATGCATAGACTTACCGATGGTTAGCAAACCATGACATGAGCATTACGGATCTCCCCCCTTTTCAGTATGACCTCTCTTCCCCCCACATTACCCTCTCTCGTTCGGAGAGGAATAGGATCATCCGTCAGGACCTACTACAGATACACGTCAGGGAGACATGAATAGCACCACGGGAGCCTCTTCCCACAAAGAGGCAACACTACAGAGAGCACATCTTGACTTTGACAGCAGATGGTTTCATTCAGAGACCACGATACATGGATACATATATGGCACCAGCTGAGAGAGTGGCCATTGCGCAGCTCAGAGTATCATCACACCAGCTCGAGATTGAGGTTGGGCGAGCCACACATACCCCAAGGGATGAGAGATTATGCAGGATATGTAGAGAGGAGGTGGAGGACGAGGAGCACTACACATGTAGATGCCAGGCATATGAGGACATCAGAGACCGCTACCCACAGCTCTTCAGGGGGCCAAGAGAGATCAGGGCTTTATTGGGGACAGAGGACCAGCGCCCTCAAGGTCGTTTCCTAGTAGAGCTCCAGCGCCGCCGTGCATCACTCCTCCAGCGGCAGATGGAGATACACCTGGCCCCTCCCCCCTCAGACTTATATTACAGATTTTTTCAGACCCACAGCCACTCGAGGACCCAGCTCGATGCGGGGTGTCACATTACACAGAGCAGAGGAGCTTAGACGACAGCGTCGACGACCGAGACCCCCCGTCCGGAGAGCCCGTCCACATCAGAGAGAGATTCAGGTGATTCACGCACGCCATGACATGGAGATACGGAGACGTCAACAGCGCACCCCTATCGATTTGGACGCTCGGAGCATTTTGAGGATCGCCATGATGCCTTACCCATCGATGCATTATATCCTACACCCACTCCAGGCATTTAGTGGGTTGTGATACCATCGAGCCTCCCCTCCCTATGCATATCATATTTGTATCTCACCCATTGAGCATATAGAGTGCACACCCATAGCACCCCACACCCTTGATGCCAGTTACTATCCACTCCTTTTATACCGGTTTGCGGTACTCACACTTTATTTTCCTTTTGGGATCACAGTGGATTGGATCATACTGATGTATATGTTTTGTCTCATAGGCCGATTTTGGCCTCTAATAGACGTTAAAAAGTCTCTCTCTCTCTCTCTCTCTCTCTCTCTCTCTCTCTCTCTCTCTCTCTCTCTCTCTCTCTCTCTCTCTCTCTCTCTCTCTCTCTATCTATCTATCTATGTGTGTGTGTGTGTGTGGGGGGGGCTAAACTTCAAAGGAGCAAATGACTCTGGCTAACAGGCCCCAAAGCTGAAAGGAAAATTTCATGCAAGAAAAGAAAGCAAGACACAAGTTGCCCACTGAAATGAGAGAGAAACGATAACTTCAGCTCATAAGAACATTGGTGCGAAAAAAACAATTCAAGTGTGTATGAAAAACATCCAAAAAAGGATGTTTTGGGTCTAGAAAAGAGTGAAGAAAAAAAGATGTTTTTTTTAACTATGGCACCAATTGATAATCAATGACCTCTAGTTGACTACACCACAAATTTAGGGAGATCCAAATGTCCATGACTATCCATGAGTTTATTCCAACATAGACATTGATTAGACAGGAGGATTTGGACCATCTTGGCATGCCCCACATGACTCCCTGCAAGAACCCTCACCATGGAGGATAAGAATGATATTCACCAGCAACGTCATGAGATTGTGTCATTCACTGTATTACACGGTATCAACCTATTCTCAGTTCCTTGTACCCTTCTATCAACTAGAGAATATATATGCATTCACATCTCTACCACACACCCAATTTACTCTACTTACTTCACTTACTACTTATTTTCTTAGTTTCTTATTTCCAATAACCTTTATCATAACCACTAAGAGGCTCACTGAAGTGGAAAAGGGCATGGGGAACTGAAGTGAAGATATTGAAGAACAGGAAAAAAAGATATTTTCCTTGCTCAAGAATACATTCAGTGGAAAGCAAAAAGAGAGTCTAAACTGAGATGAGGATACTCAAAAAAAGAGGTAGTAACTCTTAGAGGGCTTTTGAAATCAAAGAAAAATGACTTACAAGAAGAGTAGCTTCAGCTTTCAATAATGGAAGAGCTTTAAACCATTAAAGAACAAGTGCAAGAGATTAAAGAAGATAAAAAACAACAAGAAGCAATAACTTCCTCATGAGTAGAGGTTGTTGCCAAAGCCTAAAACAAAGTGGAGGATGCAAAAGAATGGATACAAGTTGACAAGAAATCCAAAAGCAAGGAAATAATCAGCCTCACACCCCATCATTAATATAACTCTCGAGAGGGAGCAATGAAGGTGTACAAGAGCTTTACATGGACGAATCATGGCTTTTGATGATTGAGAGATCAAAGAATTCATGGGTTTGATGGCAATCGAAGGATCTAAGCATAGAAGAGTACGGAGACTTGGAACAAAAATTGAGACAACCGCAAAACATCAAAAGAAGGAGCTCTTATCCATATATCTGCATAGACATAAATTATTATATGCCTACACCTGCACATGCATATACATATATATACTCACATGCATACGTACCCATGCACACACCTGCATACACCTACACATGCATATACATAAATATATTTGCACACATTATAGCATTATGCAATGGCAAAGTCAAGAACGTGTTTCTCACATGAATGTCAGCTACAAATCAGCAAAGTAAGGTAAAATGGTTCCTAACGCAAAGGGCATAACCATAATGTTGCCACCACTCCAATGATTGGGATGTCACTTCTTTGCACATGGATGTACTACAAGCATATTCAATATCAACATTCTCCATGTAGGCTATAAACTCCTAATCAAAACATAATTGCTCGTCACGAGACATAACGCATGGCATATACTCATGCATCATCTCTCCTAGTGAGACCTTTCTCCATAAAGACAAACTCTTGAATTATGGATACAAGAGTGCCACAAACCCATGTATGGGCCTAAAAAAAATAGATCCGCCTATAATCCACAAGCTATAATATATCATCTTTATAAATTCAATAAAAGGACATTAATGCATAAAATATATTAAAAACATAAAATCATAAATATAAATAAAAACATACCATGGAAAATTGATATGTGTACCTCTCCTTACGCAATGTTGCAAATAGCATAATGGATTCTCTAATCTACATATAGAAGTGATAAATAAGCCCGAGTGTGGACCCCTCTTTGTCCACTATCTAAAGTGGTATAGTATATACGGATCCTGACATTGTTTCCAACGATCCCCCCCTTCAATGTCATAATGGTACAAGGTTCAATAATCTGTAAAACTTCGAACGTCTGCAAAACTTCAGATAGCTGCAAAACTTCGAATATTTGCAAAACTTTGGGTATCTCCAAAAATTTGGATGTCTGAAAGTAATTCCCTTAATTCATTTCCACTGAATCTTGAGCTGGCTGCATATGGACCTCGATACTTGAGAAAGTGCAAATTGAATGTCTTGACTATACAAAGTAGCATCACAAAGTTTTGTGCTATTCTGACATTGTTTCCAACAATCTCTATCTAAGAAAGTGGTAATGATGTCCATCTCCTATCTACAACAGTTATGCAAAAAGCATCCATGACTTGTACTCTAAACAACACTAGATACAGTAACCAACACATGAAGGATCATCTCTGTGGTGCTATATGATGCAATAATAGATAAAGCTAGATGATTTTCTCGTACAAAGCACACAAAACATTGAGGATCACTCTACACATTATCTGTGATAACTTGTACCACATTTTGTAGCCCAACAACACGAATAGCACTCTTACTATGCTCAAATATGAGTTCCTTTGTGATATGAACAACTACTTTACTAACACTAAGAAAATGTGTACTTAAACAAGAAGAGACAAGGATGTTGATATTATGGAGACCGTGTATGCCATTCCATCTATCATATATAATGAGACATCCTTATGTCATCCAACCTACTTTGATGGGCACTAAAAACATCCCGATCCATTCTTTTTCTTTGTCTAGCATGGTCCTAAGTAATCTTTTATAGTCCACATTATTCCAATCATCACACCAATCCACTTGTCTGATGGATTCACCATTGGCCTCCATGCATCAATACACCCTACATTGAAAGAGAGATTTCATTCAGAAATGCATCTCTCTATCTGTATCTCCACAACTTTTTACTGTTGTCTTTGAATTGAAGACGTTACAAATGCAGATTGGAGTCCTTATCTAGGATGTTGTGAACATGTCATGGATTCCTCCTTTTCCGTACTCCAACTTTGAGTTCTGGTAGCACTATATTAAGCCATCTACGATCATAGTACCCAAAAAAGACGTTTTTGGGCCCTATAAATGGTTCGGCCATTTTTAGGAAACGGACTGGGCAGAAACACCATTTTTTGACGAATTTTTTCCAAGAGCACTATGTGTGTGTGTGTGTGTGTGTGTGTGTGTGTGTGTGTGTGTGTGTGTGTGAGAGAGAGAGAGGGAGAGAGAGATTTGACATGTATTTGATGATATATATTTGACACTTGATTTTTTTATGTATGATCTATCACTTTGTCTTGGAACTTTGGATTCTATAAGTATTATGAGTCACTTAGTCATGACATGTCATGATGTCAGAGTTGAGTGTTCACATAAAATGATCATTGAATATACATTGCTCTTGAATCTTTATACATTATATAGTGACAAATGTTTAATGTGCATAGTTGACCTTATGTAATATTTGGAACTTCTAAATTGTAAGTTCTTCAATCATCAATGTAATAAATTAATAATGTATGAATGTTCAATGCATGTATGTAAGAGTGTATGAGTGTGTGCATTGTGCGTATGTACTATGTGTGTATGTGTATGTGTATGTGCGTGTGTGTGTATACATACATACATTTATACATACATACATACATACATACATACATACATACATACATACATATACACACATATTTTTATCGTTTCCCCCGTTTCTTGCCGTTTCCAAATTTTTTGAAACTTCGAAACTCCGTTTCCAACCGGTCCGTACCGACTGTTTCCAACCGTGTTGGGCACTATGTCTACGATGAATGCTCTATATCCCCCATCATCTCAATATTGATCAAAGTCGATTCCTTCTCTTGTGCCAAAGCATTCTCACATCATGCTACTTGAGTAATCTCTGGAGGAACCTTGTCATAAGTTTAAATTCCCATTCCTCCTAAGCCACATTGTAATGGTTGACAATGACATGATGTATAAGCCTCATTGTAGTGGTTGACAATGTCATGGTGCAATACTTGCACGTCCACTTATGAGTGCCCGTGGCACCTTGCACAATACACAAGGAATGGCTAAGAGTATGGACATCCCACAGTGCACACTTTGAGGCATATTGATATAGATAAGAGAAGCCCAACTTGAATCCCAAGTGCAAGACTCCACTAAATCCCAATTTGCAAATGAAGAATGTACTATAATCTATTCTAAATGATTATGGCTCTCATGGCTATATGTAATATAGAAGAGGATAGGGTTGGGATTTTGAAACACCTATGAGCTAATTCGGGTGATGCAAAATTGCAAATGGACCTCCAAAGTCAAGTGGCAAGAGAGAAGGCTCAATAAAACGACACGGGCTGAAACAAAAACGACCTCAAGGTTGAAATTCTTCAAAGCTCAAAGGCTTAACTTTGAAGCAAGATGACCAAGTTTGAGCCTTGAGGGGACTCCGGTGAAAGATGTTATGGTGAGGGCAAGCTGCTAAGCTGTACCATGGCCGAATGGGATGATTGAGAGCGATGAAAAAGTTGGATTGAGAAGTGAGCTCCAAACACAAAGGCGGAAGCTTTGGAAGAGTGAACATAGCTCACACAAACCCCAAGATAAGGATTCAACGAACTCGGATATTTTTTTCGGTGAACTTCAACATTTCAAGGCTACTCTTGAGTGCTTATCACGAACCGAATGTATCAACTCTTAATAGTACCTAAACATATGCAGTTCACTAACCGAATCCACCCTGAATCTGAGTCTTTCAAGTTATGAGCCTGTGTAGAATATGCATCAATGCTGAAAAGAATATGCATTATCTCAATAGATTGAGTCATGATTCCTTTTTGTGCATCTAATGAATAATCTTGTGAACTTGTGTGCAGATGAAACTTCTATATTAGCACCAGCAAAAGGAGTGAAATATGAGGAAAAAATACTGTCATACGTTGAAAAGACCAGAAAAAAATGATCATATATAAAGGTCAATAAGTTCATAAAGAAAGCAAGAACATACTGGGACAAAAATGCACAGACAATGTCCACCACAGCTGACAATACAAGTGTTAAGGAAAAAAAGTCAACCATGCAGATAATATCCAAGTGAATGTGTAACACAGGCAATGACCGACTAGGAAGATACAAGTGAATTTTGAAATTTTCTGATAACTATTTCAATGAACAATACCATCGAAGGGCTATATCATTACAGGACCATCCACCTTCCCAGTCAACATATGCTTGCCAAGCAAGATGAAAATACAAAACTTTGTAATTCATTATGCAGATATGCCATCAAAAAAACATATGAAGGATAAAGCAGCATCACACACACAAAATTGAACTGAAATAAAGCATCACCACTGATATATTGCATCTAAACAAGCCCTTATGTGCATTACACTCATAAACACACCTTAACGGAGACTGCACCAGGAAGTGCTCCAACGCTTCTCTGCAAATCCAAACGAAATTGAGCATTCCTAAACATATAACCCGTCATCATCACACTATACATGAGCTGTGCCAAATTTTCAGCAACCTGTTTATACAGACATGAACATGTAAAAAGGTTAAATCAGCATCATTCTACATAACATTTTCATGACAGTCACCAGATCAGAGGTATATCTCTTATATGCTTGCCAACAGTATACGATTGAGATAAGCTTACCGTTGAGACTGTAACTGCAAAGAATTGTGGAGGTAAGGTCCCTAGCATATTTGTTACAGTTTGCCGCATAGCCTCTACAACCTGGATTTCATGAAAAGTAATTGATTACTCACAAGGTTTGTGAGATTACTACGATCACAGTAAATGCACGAAGAAAACCTGCTCAGGTGCTCTTTTCACGAAAAGATCCATAAATTCTGGTTGTACTGTCTTCACATACTCCAATAACATGTCTCTCCTGCTTTTTGACTGTCAAAAAATTCCCATGACATATTTCACTTAGATTCAAGATCATGATATATAATACACACACACACACACACATATATACATATACACACACACATATAAACATACATACACACACACGTGTATGTGTGTGAGATCCCAGGTACGTACTAATCATGAGGTACAAATGTATACGATATTAGTACTTTTTTTTTCCACGCATTTTTTTCAAATTTCATAAGCTGCATGTAAAATGCATATATACATAGTTAAACTAGTGAAGATTGATTTGAAATGTCTCCATATATACATGTATTATGGCCCGTCACCCATGGGAGCGATGTCGCCCTCGCCCACGCCCATGCCCACGTGTGGATACTAGATAATAGACACTCATGCATGATTCATGATAAAACCTTACACAGAAAATAGAATTGTCTATATCCTCCAGGCTCCATCGATAGATCAAGGCAATGTGTAGCACAAGGAATCCACACGATATGCTTATAATCTTTGTCTAAGAGCTTTCCCATATGCCAACAATTACTTGCATTGCATTTCTTCTACTATATTTTCAGCCACCACCTATGCATACCAATTATTAAAGTCAAATACATCAAAGATTTTACCTCCTCCATTGCTTTCTTGATATGCCAATATATAAAAACTCTAGTGGTCTTCTTTTCCTTTTTGACGACCTCTACCAAACATAGAAAGAATGTACCCACGGGGCATGATACAAGAATGTTAATCATGCTCTTATTGTTTCTATCTCTCCATTCATCAGAGAGCATGGTACATCCATACCTAGACCATTTCTCTCTCATTCGAAGAAGAAAGAGGTCAACTTTTTTCTTCTCTTCATCAATTCTTCTTCTTCTTCTTGAAAGCCTTGTCCACCCTTGATATGGCCTTAATATACAAAAGAAGAGTCCTTGGGGCCTTTATCCCCAACAACCTCCCACTTAAAGGACCAAAGAGACTCCTTTAAGCTAAGTAACTCCCATCATCTGTATACATAGCTGATGTTGTGCCTTGGGTAGACACTTCGTGAGAGCATTTGCAAGATTCTGTGAAGTATTGACCTTGATCAAAGTGATCAGGCCATCTTCTAACGCCTCTCTGATGAAGTGGTATCTCACATCAATATGCTTTGTGCGAGCATGAAACATGGCATTCTTTGCCAAACATATGGCAATCTGCCTATCGCATCCAAGAACAGGTGTCTTTTCAGGCATCCCAAACTCATTGCACAGGCAAGCTAACCAAATGGCTTCTTTGGAAGCCTCTGTGGCTAAAATGTTTTCAGCCTCTGAAGTAGATAGTGCAACTATCCTCTGTAGTCTAGAGCACCATGAAATAGCTCCACCTGCAAGGGTGTATACATAGCCACACGTGGACCTGCATGTGTCCACATCACCTTCCATGTCTGAATCACAAAATCCTTTTTAACTCCAATGGATCCTTTCCATAACATAGGCATTTACCTTTGGTCCCTTTCAAATATCTCAAGATAGATTTGACTGCCTCCCAATGAGCTCTACCAAGATTAGCCATGAACCTACTAAACAAGCTTTTTACATCAAAAGTGGTAGAAGCCATGTTTGCACACCGAGAGCTTCAAAAATTTCACCAAAAAAAAGTAAAATTCACATGTTGCCATGTGCCCAATCACTTTACGAGACTATAAATGAGAAATTAAGCCCAAAAACTGTTCAAAACTTGCAAAAATCAATTTTTGAAATTTTTTGCAAAAAATTTCAGAAAATTCCAGCAAGCTGTAATTGCATCAAAAACAACAAATTTGTTATTTTTCAACCACAAAGGGCATAGATAGAGATGCAAAACTTAGTCAATGGGTGCTTGTTTTGACAAAAGCCCCAATTTTTGGGGCAATATGACCTGTAAAATCACAGAAATGACCTGCTATAATAAGTTTCCAACAAGTATGCACTTCCTCAATCTGTGTACATGTCCTCCCACTTGAAATGAGAGAGAATTTCTGCAACAAACGACCTGTAGATGAAAAAATCAGTAATGTGGCGCTTCCTCAATCTTTGTACATGTCCTCCCACTTGAAATGAGAGAGAATTTCTGCAACAAACGACTTGTAGATGAAAAAATCAGTAATGTGGATGCTGAAACTGACCTCCGGGGATACAAAAAGGGAGTTTGTGTGCCAATATCAGCTAGAAAGGGTCCGAGCCACAACAAATCAGAAGCTACTTGACTCAATTCAAGCATAATTATGTGTATATAACTAGCCCGTTCAGGTATCTAAATATTAGCTAATTTTTTTGCTGCATTAACTATCACTGCCTCAATAAACATAGTAGCTAAATAATCCCACCTCGTCACATAAGGAAGATATTGCACAATTGTTCGGTTATCAACAATTTTTTCCATTCCTCGATGTAGATAGCCCAAGATTCGTTTGCAATCAATAAAATTTTCACCTTGTGGAACAACAACCATACGTAGAACACCGTGCATTGACGGATGATGAGGACCCATACTTATGACAATTGGATCTGTACGTTTAAACCGACTATTCGTAAAATTGCTTCCTTTTCAATAAATGTCATCGAACAAATTCATTCACTTTTGTGAAATAAGATAAGACTAGGACAATTATTTTCTACTTGAGATAGAAAGAATATAGGATATCTTCTTTTCCTTCTGAAATAAAAGAAATGTCGTCACAACAACGTCACAAACTTGATGACAAGGCAAAGAAATGTATATTTGTTCGATATCGTAGTGAGAGTAAAGGTTAACGCTTATACCATCCATTGACAGACAAAATTATTGTAAGTCGAGATATATACCTTCATAAGTTCAGAGTTATCCAAACTTACGAACTCAAGATAGAGAACACAAATACATACACATTAGAAAAAATAACAAACAAAAGCAAAAGACTTAAGACCAATATAAGACATGAAAGTTACAACCAAGAAAGAAAACCAATACAAAAAGAGATGCACACACACTCACATGAACACGAACACATACACACACACACACAAAACAAAAAATAATAAATAAATAATAAAAATAAAATAAAAAATAATAAATAATTAAATAATAAAATAATAATAATAATAAATTAAGAAAGAAACAAATTAAAATAAAAAATAAAAATATAAAATATATAAAAATAGAATTTATATAAAATAAAATAAAAATATTAGACATAAAATATTGTAAGTCGAGATGTGGTATTTATTAAAAATTCAGCTTATCCTTTACTTGAATGTAAATTTCAACCAACAATTAGCTCACAAGATATGTTTGATACACTCGTGCCTAGTTTCAAAGTGGTGTGCTTGACTATGGCCATCTAAATGAGGTTCAAAAAAGCTGAAAAAGATCTAACCAAACATGGCTGAAAATCCTCAAAATTTGTAGAGAAAATGGCTGAAAAATTCAAGCCAAAGATGGTTGAAAATGTTCCATGTTTGGCTGGAAATTTGCAAAATTTGCAGTCACATATCGCTGAAATTCAGCATGATATTCAGCCCACTTCTTATGTAGATTTTGACATTGTATTACATGAGGAATGCATGTCTATCAAGGATGCACAATCTATGCCAAAATGATTGCAAAAGTCATGGCAAACAAGTTGAACGCTCCTTTACTTGGTAGAACAAGATAAATCTCTCACCATGCATCAAGTGACTTTGTGGATGTATCTCTTATTGCAACTGCATGTAACAAAGAGCCACCCACTTTTAAAGATGCATGTTATGATTCAAATTGGATGAGCGCAATGCAATTAGAATTAGATTCTATTCACAAAAATCGTACTTGGGAGTCATATGAATTGTCAAAAGGTAAAAATGCCATTGATACTAAGTGGGTTTACAAGATTAAAAGAAAGTCAGATGGTAGCATTGATCGCTACAAAGCTAGACTAGTTGCAAAAGGTTATGAACAAAAACATAGCATTGATTATGAGGAGACTTTTGCACCTACTTCCGCATGACTATCATTCATTTTGTGATTGCATTGGCCAGGGTTGATTCGGTGCGCCGCACCACTAGCTTTTCAAGTCCCATTCACTCGCAAATGAAATGGTGCCATTCGGTGCGTTGGGTGCTTTGTCATCATCCAAAAAAATCGAGCCAAAACTTATCTAGGTAATCATGCCATTTTGTGCGCCCCAACTTTTGATTTTTGTTGCTTTGCTTCCGGTTCAGCCAAAGCTGCTATTGCTTCAGCTTGAGCCCTCTTGTGAGTCGTGACTTGAGCCCTCAACCCATAGCTTAAGCCCTCAGCCCATAGCTTCATCTTTTGCATTTCATCAACCCCATTGCTTCATAGTCCAGCGCTTCTTGAGTTCAAACTTGCATCAGCCCATAAGGTTCAGCCCCATTACTTCAGCCCATTTGAACATTCAACATTGCATTAGCCTATTATCCCAAGTTGAGCCCTCAGCCAACTCTTGATTTCTTCACCTTGAGTGCTGAAATTTCGAGGTCAGGCCATGGCATCATATAGAATTAGTTTTCCTTGAATTTCATCATGCCTCAAACTCCATCCATCTTATGGGATGTCCACACTATCGGTCACTCCTTGCTATGTAATCCAAATAGCTCCGGTTCACGCACACGCAAGTGGACATGCAAATACTCCATGAAAACTAATTACATTACCAGCACTAGACTTATTAGCCATGTGTCTGGCTTAGGAGGAGGTGGTATTGAAGCATGTGACAAAGTTCCCAATGAGGTTGCCAAAGTAGTTCCTCATGATAACAACCTCGCACGACAAGCTAGAGACGCTCGTCGTCGTGATTTGGCAAGTGCAAAGATAAACACCTTAGATGAAATGGATGCATCTACCTCACAAACAATGGGAACCTCTTCCCGGAGTAGAACTTTTTCACAAAGAGAAACCACCATTGACACTGATGAGTCAATTCCACCTCCACGAAGATATCGACAAGATAGTCTCCATTCTTCCTATGTGTCTACTGCATTGCAGAAGACACGACAAAAAATGGTGGACATTGAGATTGAGCATTGCATTCTTGAAGACGGATGCTCAAGAGGATGCTTGGAGACGGATGCTCAAGAGGACCTTGTGATTACTTGCATGGAGTGGAATATAAGAAATTGTGTGGACCCATGCTAGATGAGGAGAGGGATAGAATAGAGGTTATGCTAGAACCTATTACATTAGGTTCGCAAATGTATGGTTTCTCCATCATATCCGATGGATGGAGTGATGTACTACCATGCCACATTATTAATATCCTTGTCTCTTCTTGCTTAGGCACATATTTCCCCAAAGCAATAAATGCTTAGTGCGCATTGTTGGTGTAAATTACAAGCCTACACATTTGGCTCAAAGGATGCATTCAAGTCTATACAAACATGAAGAAGCATAGGAACATATGCTAGTGGTTAATTACCACTTTACCTCATTGTAGAAGTCAAATTGACTTGGAATCTCTTATAATCACCTACCCAAAAGGATTCGTGGAAAAAGTAGTTGTTTGATTGAAAGAATATCTCCAAGCATTTAGGAGCTTGATCATAGGGAGCCAAAAGTTTGAATTTGAATTCAAATTTTTTGTCATCTCTTATAAAAATGGACATGAAAAGTCGCGGGGAAGAGAGAGCACTCCCGAGCCTAGCATTACTGATTTTTGAGTGTGTGTGTGTGAGGTCTACACTCAAGCCCACACCTCTCTACACCATTTGGCAATGAGATTCATGCCAATGGAGTTGTATACAAATGTTCATTAATACATACATTCATATTGTCCATCTCTGAGTTCTCTGTTAGTCTACTCAAAAGTCTGTCAACTTGTCAAGGGCATATCTCGGTCAATTCTTCACCAAATTCAGTGATTCAAAGCTTGTTGGATTCAGCTTGAAGTAATCTACATGCTGTCAAAGTTTGAAGACATTCTATTCAGCCATTTTGGAGAAATCTACGTCGAGGTGAACTCTGGTCATTTTCTGCTACAATCCTAAAAAGTCGAGGGTATACCTTAACTTGCTAAATTGATTTCTCTTAGCATAATTTATCATTTTACATCATTCCACTTGGAACAGGTAGCTTACTAAGCTAATTAGATACCCCTAAAAGGAATTTTTCCAATTCCTACTGTGCTGGTCATACTGAGCAAAATACTCAGTAGGTGTCAATCCATAAATAGAAGGTTTTCTTGAGTTTGTGACTTCCAAAGTTATCTGTTTTGATTCAATCATTGCACACATCATTTCCAAAGGACATAGGACATTTTATGGTGTCATTGGAAAGCTAAGGAGGTCTAGTTATCAACTCTAAAGCAAAAGAGGGCTGGTACAAAGCAGGTTTAGCAGTACCTACTAAGTCTCTTGGAGTACCCATCCATCATTCCCAACACGCATTACAGCTGAATTTATATTCAAATATACTAGGGAAGCCATTCTTGAAGTAGGGGTAGAGAATGTGGTCCAAGTTATCACGGGCAATGCCTCTAATTGCAAGAGCATGGATGAGATCAATGTAGTGATTGGACTCTGTGTACCTACTACCACTCACTACATTGATCTCAGACGACATAGGAAAACTACCATGGATTGAACCACTCATAGCTGATGCCAAATGAATTATTTCATTTGTCAAGAAGAACCATCAAGCTTTAGCCATTTTCCGCTCATATAGCACTTTAGACATGGTTTTGATAGCGGATTTGGTTATATAGTCTTGGTCTTTTGCAAATTGTAGCAGGTCTTAGATGCTTCGGGCATGACTGTTGTAGATCGGAGATGGATTCAGATGTATAGAAGACAGAGTGAGCCGGCTCGATATGTGCAACACAAAGTCCTTGATAGGATTTTTGGAGTGAGCTCTCCAAAATTGTTCTAGCCTTGTACATGTTTTATTGAGGATACTGGACCGAGAAGGGTCCACACTTGGCCTTGTATACCATCTATACATGAAGATGCAATATGCCATATCTACGACGACACTATTATCTTCTTCAAGGTATTTTGTTTTTATCATGTTTTTTAAGTTTTCTTTGTAATTTGTTTTATATTTTATGATAAATAATTAACTTCTTGTGCAATATACAATGTAGGAAGGAGGATATTTTACGTTTGGTAGATTTCAGATGGGAGTTTCTTTCACATCCCATCCATGGATTTGCCATTATTATATCCTTTTCTTCAAAAGCCCTTCATTATGATCAGCGAGCACTTTGCACCTAATGAAGGACAACTACATGGAAAGGATTCTTAGCCCTCGACTCACATTTGATCGTGAGTTCATTGGATACATGGGAAATGTGGGACCAAGTTATCCACATACTAACGCCACCGATCTGAAGGTCCCATCAATGCCTTTGGAATGGTGGAATCATTATGGATATGGTCACCCGATCATTGCACGCCATGCGCTTCATTTTTATCTCAGGTATATACTATGTCGCAAATTGTAATGTTACACACTTGCATGGATTTTGGAATGATCAAATAATAAATTGCAATCATTGATTAAATAATATTTTTTATTAAATGGATAGCATACTACGAAAGAGAGAATTAATTCGGGAATTTTTCGTTTAATTCGTTTAGTCCGTTCGCACCCAAAAATAAAAATTCAGGAATTTTATCCATCTGGAGAGAATTTCATTTTTGTGCATATAAAGTATATATATATATATATATATATATATATATATATATATATATATATATATATATATATATATATATATATTATATATATATATATATCAACCTCATGTAACTTGTAAGATTCATCGATTTTATTGAGCTATAGCCTATAAATTACAAAAATGCATTCATAAGAAGTTACAACTTAAAAAACATCATGATTCATCATAAGATATAAATTTTAACACACAACAATTTACAAATTACAAGATACATCATAGATGAATCATAACTCATGGCATATAGCAGAAATGATATTGAGTCCTGATAACATGATACTGACAGCCTTCGACTCATAGATGGCTGATCATAGTAGACATATTTTTTGTATATGGTTACTGGTAGCAATTTTCTACTCACCTTGTTGAGTTTTGAGACATGTACTTTTGATGTACATGACAATGGCCATATGGATTATGGATAGTATAATCATGGATTATATTTATGATTTGTCATCTCTAGAGTCTAGACTATCACTTGTCTTTTTTTATTTGCTTTACGTAATGAAAACTTTACATCGATTCCATGTCCATTATCATACATGCTCGACTATTCTATTGTCATGTTACTTGATAGACAATAGAAGGGAATAGATGTGAAATTTAAATTCTATTGTGTTTATAGTTGTTAGTAGTTACTACTAACTAGCTTAACATGAACATTGCACATTGTGTGTGTGTGTGTGTGTGTGTGTGTGTATATATATATATGTGTGTGTGTGTGTACATATGTCGTATGTATATAGTACGTACATACATACACACACACATATATGTATGTATGCCTGGTTGGTTCCGGACGCATTTTCCTGACTTAGCTGACCCGTTTCTGACTTCCCATTTTTCCTGACTTAGCTGACCCGTTTCTGACTTCCACATCAGGAATGGGTTCCTGACTTTGCCTTTTTTCCCCCCAAGATTTGGATTTTTTTTTCTGCCCCGAAGCGGTTGCTCTCTGCATTTTTCTCCTCTTTGTTATGTGTGACTTTTGTGAGAATTCTCTACAGCAGTATACTGATCCCTCTCTTCTTATAGCAGTTTATTCATCAGCAATGTCTGCTGAGTGCTGGATATGAATACAGCATACAGTATAATCACTTGTGATTATGTACGTGACATCAATGTGTATCTCACCGTCATCAGCTACATAGCATGAGACTGTCTGCTGAGTGCTGGATATGCATACAGCATACAGTATAATCATTTGTGATTCTGTATATGACATCGATGTGAATCTCACCATCATCAGCTACAGAGCATGAGACTTTATCTACTGGATAGTCTACTGAGAGAATGGATATCACAATATTAGTTGTAGCTTGTGACTAGATGAGGCATAAAATATAGGAGTCATGAAGTAGTTTACAACCATAATTCATAAATATAGAAGCATAAAATCACATTAACACATTTCACCTAGGACCAATCAAATCTATCAATCGAACAATTATAAAACAAAATTAGTGAAGTTCCAACCTGAGCGGTAGCTTGTCCAAGTATGTTTCTCTATTTATAGGAAACCATTTTGAAAACCAATCAAAAATCTAAGAGATGACAAACCGAATCTCGAATATGACGGATGTAAGCAAAAATACATATGCAAGTATATACCTCTATATATTTATGTATACAGTATATGTGTGTGCAGGTATAGTCATGTATGTAACTATTTGTATGTAGGTATATGTATATGTTTGTGGGTAGAAATGCATGTGACTCAATGTGAGTGTGTGTGTGTGAGTGTGTGTGTGTGTGTGTGTGTGTGTGTGTGTGTGTGTGTGTGTATATATATATATATATATATATATATATATATATATATATATATATATATATATATATATATATATATATATATATATATATATATATGTGTGTGTGTATATGTGTGTGTAGGTGTGTTTATGTTTAAAGATTGTTTATTTTGTTAAAATATATAATATGTATACAAAAATAATATATATTCAAGAATAATATATATACAAAAATAATATATATACTTAAGTTTTTACTTTTAAAAAAAGGAACGCTTCGGTAAACATCATAAAATTTTACCGTACCCGTCATACGTCGGCTAAACGTCAGAAGTCAGAAGTCAGAATCCCATCAATAACAACTATATATGTATGTATGTATCTATCTATATCTATCTATCTATCTATCTATCTATATATATATATATATATATATATATATATATATATATATATATATATATATATATATATATATATGTGTGTGTATGTATGTATGTCAAAGTCACCAGGGGACGGGGACGGGGACGGAGCCTAGGGTGTCCCGGGGACGCGTCCCCGGGAAGACACTCAAAAATGCTTATTTTTCTCAAAAATATCAAAGGAGCAATTATTGTACGATGAATTTGCTCACATATGAAAAGGATAATAACAACAAAGTTATGAAAAAAAGGTGTTTTTTGTGAATACATGTATGAAGCACGTTAGACATCTAGATTCGCCTCCAAACTTTAAAGAATTAAAAGGGACAATTCAAAGGTATTTCATCATGTCAAAGAAAGAGATACTGCTTCATCATCATATCAATAAACATATACATAAAAAAGTTAAGATTGAATGATTATGTGGTGCCATATTATCATGGGAACCTCTCTCATCTTATTATCGATAAGAATGAGTAATAGCCATATTGTCATGGGAACATCTCTCATCTTATCATTGGTAAGAAAGAGTGATAAATTTCAAAAATTAAATCTAGAGACTAAAATGTAAATGACTCTATAGACAAATGACAAGTGTAAATCACTACGGAGAATCTATGCGGGGAGTCTCATTTTATGCATGACAGTCGTCGACTTATGCTTCTTTATGTTGTTCATTTTGCACTTGGTTCAACTTCTCTCCCTCCCATTCTTTGAAAGGATATCCTTCCATGCGTCGGGTCTTACATAGCATCCTCAGTCCTATGGTTTTCACTTATAAACAGAAGACCACTAACATGTTGAGAAGAGAAGAAGGGTGAAGAGAGGGCTCAGAGTATGGAGAGGGTTGCAACTTGCTGAATATGCTCAATGGAGCTCTATTTTATGCTTGATTGTGGACCTAAGAACCTTCTAGAGGTGCTCCAAAAAAGGTGCCAATCATTCAAGACAATAAAAAACCAACTTTGTAGTAGCTAAATCACCTTTGCCAATTTGCTTTTAGGGGCTACTACGAAAGTCAATACCATCAGCTTCCACTACACCAGTGAACACAAATTATGGTTTGAACTTTGAATAAAATGAGCGTTAAGGGTAACTGCAAAGATAGAGGTTTGTGTAAGCAGCAAGAATCATGTAAACTTAACAATGTGTCGAACATGCATAAAAATGTATTCGTTGTTTGTTCTTCTTACACTAATTTTGTACTTGTAAGTCGTGGGTTTTGTAAAGATGCAAAACATGTGAAAGCATGCCTTCGCGTATTGGAATTTGGGTGCATGCAGCGGTGTTCATGTATCCAGGTGTGCTTGCATTTAAAGTTCGAAATTTTGTTGTTATTCATGTTAAATATTAAAATGCTTTAATCTGCACACCTACATAGATGGAAAACAGCTTAAAAATCCGCCCATATACGCAATGTCTACGTCACTATATAAGAATAGTTACTTGCATTCGCGACTCTGACTGTTTCATTAGCAACGACGATCAAACCAAGGCATATTAAGACGGCGCGCACTTACAACAGTGGAAGAGCCATTTCCAGGTGAGGAGGGACCGCTTCCAGGAGAGGGAGAGCCATTTCCAGGGGGACCGACTGAGTTCCCATCTGACGAAGCACAAGCAGAGATGAGCCTGCGCAACGATGACCTCCTGCTTCGTAGAAAAATAGCAGGAGAAAAACCCGTGGTTCGTTGTGTAAGGCAGAACGGAGAGGAGCATGGCTGCTGCTGTTGCTGCTCTTTGTAAACCTTTGCCGTCCGGCAGTCGAGCGTCAGAAAAGTAACATGTCCAGCAGCAGCAGCCATCGTCGCCGGGAAATATGAGGCTCGCAAGTTTCTCAGCAAGTAGCAGGTTTGGGAGGTTTGGATTGACTTGCAAGGGTCTCAAGCCCCTGGATAGTGTGCTCCATAAGGATGAGACAGAAGCACTTGATTTCATAAGCATTCCGCCATATATGTATGAAAAAGGCGTGTAAGCATGCAATCTTTTACATACATGGGGATGCAAAGAACATCATATCCGTTGTTACAAACAATCCTTCAATATATTAAGAGTCTAAAATTAGTGTTTAGTTATTCAAGAAAGATAATCTTCCGCTAATTGGGTTTCTTATGCAATATATACTTTAAATCTCTTTTTGAAGGAAATTGGAAAAGTGCATGATACAAAATAAATCGTGCCAATCATTATTTAGCCAAGTTTCTACCTTGTATTTTTTTTTTTTTGAAATCTAGTTTATTATTTGTTTAGAGGTAGTACGTTTTAAATAGATGAGTTTCTTTTCTTTATATTTTTATGCTCACATAAACTTTTTTTGTTTCTCATTGTTTTTTTTATAGTTTGCTATGGTGTCTTGTTGTTTTTGTGGTTTCCCCATTAGCATACCGACCACTATAGTGATAGAAAAATATTAATTCTCGACTAATATACCAACCATTTTACTGACCATTATATCATCATGTACTTTTACATTAAAAAAAAGAGCTTGCACACTCTACATGACATTTTTTGAGAGCAATTCCAAGAGTCAACACACAATAGTAAAAACTCCACGTAAGTGTTTTTGGTCATTCATACCCTTTTTCATGTTTTTGCCTCAGTACTCTTACTCTCTCACACTATCTCACTCACTTTTACTAGCTCTATCACGACAATTCACTAGTTTCGTTTTACTATTAGATTCTTTTAGTATGTTTTTAAATACATCACTGATTACATAGCATTCAATCTATGCACTGAAGTTGAAGTTTAAGGAGTTCACATTTATGCAATGCAAATGAAAGAGCTTCAAGTGAGTGAAATTTTTTAGTTTTTTAGTTATTTTTTAATGTTTTATTTATTCATCTCAGTTATTAGAAAAATCTTCATAATTGGAATTTCTAAAACGAATTACAATTAAGGAAAGTAATTGATTAATACAATTGATAAATGAAGAAATAGACATTCATATGCATATGTGCAGATGTATATGTAGATACATAGACACACAATTCACACATTCATACACACGTAGATACATATATACATACATACATACACACACACATACATAGACATAAACACACGCATACACACATAACCACACATAAATACACACATACACACTTGATTACATACACATATATTTACACATCCACATAAAGGCATACACAAACATAAACAAATAAACACACACATGAACGCATAAAGGTACACATATATAAACATTAACACATGCATACACATGTAAACACACACACACACATACATACACACAAATACATAGATACACATATACTTACATATGTTAGAGTTTGATGTCTTCGGAAGCACGCGAACAACATGAGGACGAAGAAAAAGCTTGGAGCACAACACACAATACTCAATGTAGTACCACTAGATACTCAATGTAGTACCACTAGAATGTACAAAGATAAGTGACATGTTAGGGCAATTGGCATATATACAAGCCGGGGTTAAAAATCTCTTAAAGAGGGGAAAAAGTGCCCCGAAGGTCCTAGTGTGTTCACACACATCACTACCTAAATATATCAACAAATTCCCTCTGGGAGTGATGCGGTGAACAAGGAGTTTGCACTCATCTATAAGGAAGTGCCAAGCTATGTGGAATCAATCCACAAGAGGACGTAAGCCCGAAGCTTTGCGAAAAGCTTCAAACTTATCCCTAGGCACAGCCTTCGAGAAAAGGTCTACAATGTTCTCCTGTGTGGGCATATATGTCAAGCTGATCTCTCCAGTAGAGAACCTCTCCCTGACATAATGATAATGTGCTTCAATGTGCTTAGTGCAAGCATGGAACACACGGTTCCTCGCAACTGCCAATTCACTTTGGTTGTCAGTGAAGATGCTGGTGGCAAAAGACTGACCAACACCCAAATTAACCATAAGGTGTCTGAACCACACACACTCAACAGCCGTTGTGAAAGCTACCCTATACTTAGCCTCACAACTAGAAGTGGCCACAGTAAGCTTCTTCTTGCTCAACCAAGATGTGCATGAGCTACCAAGCATGAAGAAAAAGCCACTAGTGGACACATGAGTGTCATAGCAACTAGCCTAGTCAAAGTCAGAAAAAGCATGTAAATCTGGCGGTAGTGATCCCCCCTTGGGATAAAACAATCCAAGTAATTGGGTACCACTCAAGTAGTGAAAGATGCGCATAATTGTCTGCAAATGCTTGACACCTGGGCAATGCATAAACCTGCTCATCTGTGAGACAGCGAACTAAATATCTCACCGAGTAATCCATAAGTAAATCAAGCATCCAACAACGTGCTGATAGAGAATAGCATCAAATGCATCTCCAACATCATGAAGACTCAATCGTAAACCTATCTCGATAGGAGTGGCAATAGGTTTGCAGTCTTCAAGGCCAAAATGTTGCAATAATGTGTCAATATATTTTGTTTGACACAAAGCTATTCCACCATCAACTTGCATAAACGGAATTCCCAAATAATGATGCAAATGCCCCAAATCAGACATCTCAAATGAGGCATGCAAATCAGCCTTAAAATCAGCAGTATGCTTCTCATGTGGACCAGTGAGCAACATGTCCTCAACATACACAACAATGATTAGAAGCACATCATTTGCACGCTTAACATATAAGGTGCCCTCAGTTGGACTATTCTCATAACAATGTGCAATTAAATCAGCATGTATCTTTTCATACCAAGCACGTGGTGCTTGCTTCAAACCATATAATGCCTTCTTCAACTTGCACACCTAGTTTTCATGCCCTTTATGCACAAAGCCACGAGGCTAAAGCACATACACTTCTTCATGCAAGTCACCATTCAAAAATGCAGTTTTAATGTCCAACTGATGTACATTCCAACCATGACGAGTTGCAAGTGCACAGAAGCTATGAATAGTAGTCATTCGGCATGTAGGAGCAAGGGTCTCATAAAAATCAATGCCTCTTTCTTGTGCATAACCCTTTGCAACAAGTCTAGCCTTATACCTGTCAACTGTTCCATCAGGATTACGCTTCAGCTTGTATACCCACTTCATGCCAATGTCCTTTTTGTCAAGAGGCAAGTCACATAAAGACCAGGTACAATTTTTCATGATAGCATCATATTCTGATTGCATAGCATCCATCCAATTTTCAGAATTTTGTGCTTCATCAAACGAAACACGCTCATTCTCATCAGAGAGAGAGGCAGCCATAGCATAGCAATCTGATGCAAAAGAAGCACTATGAGAGCCTAAATGAGTACGATATGATAGAGGTGCATCTAATTTGTTGTCACGCAAAGTCTGCACCAACCATTTTGGCATAGTTTTTGCCTCCTCAATATCATATCTCTCATCAACAAGTGCATCATGTAAATCTGCATCAGAAATAGAATGATCTGCATCATCACATGAAACATGTAAAGGTTGAAAAGTTGCCTCATTAGGACCAACACTAGAATGTCTACCTGTAAAAAGAGGAAGCAAAGTGTCATACATGTGTTTGGATCTAACTGATGTCTCCTTAGTACATGAAAGTAATGGATGAATAGCATCTTCCACAAAAACAACATCACGGCTAACCAATATGCATTTAGTCTGTGGATGATACAGATGATAGCCTTTGCTTTCAGAATTGTACCCAACAAAAGTACATTTCATTGCTTTATCATCCAATTTTTTGTGTTGTTGTTCATGCACTAATGCATATGCCAAACAACCAAAAACACGCACATGAGCAACAGGTGGCTTGCAGCCATTCCAAGCCTCATATGTAGTGATAGACTACAACACTTTAGTGGGACACCTGTTAAGTACATATGTTGCACACATAACAGCCTCAAGCTAGAAACTATGTGGTAAAGCCTGACTCTTGACCATACACCTCGCTATCTCCATGAGTGTCTTGTTCTTCGGTTCAACAAATCCATTCTCTTGAGGTGTATATGGGACTGTACACTGATGTTTTATTGCATGTTAAGCCATAAATCCATTAAAGTCAGAGGACATATATTCCCCCCCTCGATCAGAACGGAGGGTGCCCATTTTACATGCTGACAGATTTCAGCCAAAACTAGAAACTGTTTGAAGCACATAAACACTTCAGACTTTGCTTTCAATGGATATACCCATGCATGCCTGCAAAAATCATCGATGAAAGTCACGAAGTAAAGATAGTTTCCAAAAGAGGATGTCTACATTGGACCACAGATATCACTATGAACAAGCTACAATTTATGAGTAGCTCGAACTAAACCATCTTTTAGAAAGGAGGAATGTTATAGTTTGCCCAAAATACAGCCTTCACAAACATGTTTACCAGGTGCCTCGAGTTTGGGCAAAGAGGACACCATTTCATATTTCTGCAAGCATAGAAAACTAGTAAAAATCAAATGACCAAAGCGTGCATGCCAAAGCTTTGCATCTAACATAGCCTAAGAATCATGTACTACACATGCCAAATCATTCAGAGATTTTTCATAGTCTATGAGCTTCTACAACCCACAACATAAAATGCCAGAAGCAATAATCACATCGCCATTTGATAGACCATGAATTGTACATCTGTCATCAACAAATTTCACAACCAAACCAATCTTGGCTAAAGTTGAATCTAATAACATATTCTTCTTGATCCCTGGCACAAATAAAGCATCCGAAAATATAAAAGAACTACCATCAGTAGTAGTCAGAATGATCTTACCAACTCCCATGATAGGATAAGAGGAGTTGTTGGCGCATGTGATAGTATTCCTTGTAGGGCCAGGCTGAAGTGAAGTGAAGAAACTACGCTGCGAGGTAATATGTTTGATTGCCCCACTATCAAAGTACCAAACATATGAGTCTACTATAGACATACACTATTCACGAGAAGATGGGTCAAAACTGCAAATAGTAGTAAACACCCATTCTTTTGTAGCCAATTTTGCACAATTCTTTATGACATGCTCATTTTCTTTACAGTACTTGCAAAACAATTTCTACTTTTCTGTTTTCTTGTCGCCTCTGTCATCCTTCTTTGATTATGCAAAATTAGCAGATTTTTGCTTACTAGTAGAAGAACTCCATTTACCTTTGCCCTTTTGACTAGCCAAGAAAGCTTGATTTGCAACATGCATAATGGACCTGTTCTACCTAGTCTGATCTTTCTGCAATAGAACAGAGAATAACTCCTCAAATGTTTAGGCATTTGAATTTCCTTTCATCATCAAACGAAGAGTAGAAGCAAAACTCTGATATGAATTGGGAAGACCATTTAGAATAGTCTCCACAAGTGAACTATCAGGCAGGACTTCATCAACAGAAATGAATTGTTCTTTCAAATCTTTGATCTTTGTCAGAAAATTGTCCATAGAATCACCTTCATTCATGTGCTCACTCTCCAATTGTTTTCGAAGGTAAGCAACACGAGCCTCATTCCTTGCCTGGTATAAAGTGGTAAGTGTATTCCAGGCATTCTTATCTATTTTGCAAGAGAGAATGTGAGGAATAATGGCATGTTTGACAGACAAGGCTATCAATGCATATGCCTGAGCATCTCTCCCATCACTATAAGGAATATGGGCGCATAGCGACAGTAAACGCGACACAATTTTATCGCTATAAAATTGCATAAAGCGTCGCAACAAGCATCGAGCACGGAACGTCGGTTAAAGGACAAAAACTTCGATGTATTTATCGTCGTGTGGCACGATTTTTACATTGAGTGTCGCTAAAGCAACAATTTAAAAAAGCATCGCATAAGTGACGCTGATTTGCTTCGCATAAGCAACGCTAATTATCGTTGCTTATGCGACACTATCTGGACAAGAGTTTACGATGCTTTAGCATCAGTTACACGACGAGTTTTTGACAGAAAAAAAAAATGTTCGAGGCTTCGATCAGCATCTACACACATCTGATCGAAGAGCTCTCCAACATTCACAATTACGATGTGTTTATGAGCTGAAACAATCGCTTGCTGAATTGTTGTTTTGTCTAATCTCTATCTTATTGTCTCTCTCTCTGTTTCTCTCTTTCTACCTCTTTCTCTCTTTGAATTATATATATATCTCTCTCTCTCTCTTTATTGCAGGTTATTCAAAAAGTTAACCAAGCAAAAAATATGGCTAACTATTGTAAGTACAATTTCCATTCTTTGTATATCATTTGAATTGTGTTATTTTCATTAATTAGCATACTCACACTTATTGATATGCACATATACATGAAGATGCACGTTGACACATATACACATATACACATGCACATACACACACATATATATACGCACACATACATGTGCACATACACTTACACATACACATGCATATGCACAAACATTTCTACATAAAAAGTCATGCATGCATTATTGCATATATACATATACATACACACATTAACACATACTTAAATACATGTATATGCACATCCACATGCATGCACATTCACATGCATGCATATACACATGGATGCAAATGGAAATGCATCCACATGGACATGCATGTTTCATACATATACACATGCATATACATACACTTGTATATGTTTATACACATACACATACATATGCACATACGTACATAAACACACACATACACATATATACACATATATATGCACATACATACACACACATATGCACATACACACACATGCACATACATACATATACACACATACATGCACATACACACATATATACATACAGTTACACATATACATGCACATACATACATATACCCACACATGCACATGCACATACACATACATACGCATATACACTTACACATGCACATGCACATACATACAGATACACACATATACACATGCACATGCACATACACATACATACGCATATACACTTACACATGCATGCACATACATGCATATACACATATACATATGTACATACGTACATATACACACATATACATGCACATATGTACACACACATACGCATGCACATACATACATACACATGCACATAGATACATATACACACATATACATGCACATGCACACATATACACATACACTTACATATATACATGCACATACATACATACATATACACACATACACATGCACATACACATACATACGTACATACATACACACATGTAGATACATGCATATACACATATACATATGCACATACATACATGCACATATATATACATAGATACATGCATATAGACACACTTACAGAAATATAGATATATACCTACATGTGCATATATACATTTTATATACACACAAGCACACATAAATATGAATGAATTATATAATTGAAGTAATAAAACACATGCTAAATATAAACAATAAAAAAAATCAATAGAACAAGACTTTTCATTACTTAATATCATACACACAATTCAAAACATAACTAAAATGAACTATATATATATATATATATATATATATATATATATATATCAATGTAAATACATATCCAATGTCATAATCAAGAATCCTAATCATCATCATCATCCTCATCATCACGGTCATCCGCATGATCTGATGTATCTGCGTGAGCACTCTGTGACGATCGAGATCGTCCCTCCTATGTCTGTCTCTCTAGCTCATCCATATCTGTCTCTCCATAATACTCCTATATTACATATAACAAACATAAATAAGTAAAACATACAAAATATCCATACAAATAAAATAATTATATGAAATTTAATAATACTCACAAACGCATCAAGATGATCTCGCATATACTCGCTCAAATGCCCATATCCAAAATGTGTAGCATACTCAATCTCATGTTTCATAGGATATCTACCATAATCCTTTCGCTGCATTGAAACAAATAAAAAAGATTAGTTTCTTGTGTTTTAACTAAAATAAAAAATATACTTACAATAACAATATACTTACAAATGTAGTTACAAAACCATGATGCCCCATTTGGCCTAAGTGAGATGTGTGGCCCAACTCAACTCTCTTCTTTGCAGCAGCCTCTTTATTTAAATAGAAAAGAAATACATAAATTAAATGTAAAAATTTAATAAAAGATATGAGAATTATAAATATAAAATATTAATTTGTATACCTTCTACTAAGGAAATGACTCCTGAAGACGTAGTTGTCTACGAAAAAATTACCACCTCTTAGGTGGTATGTTAGGTCTCCTCTTATTTTTTTCCACCATAAAATATCTCGTGTTATTTTAATCTGAAAAAAAAAAAGAATCAAAATACATACACATATATACACACATATAGCATGCGCATACACATATACATACACTTACACATACATACACATACTCACATACATACATACACACACACATACATACATATATATATATGTATACCTATATATATATATATATATTTATTTATATTATTGTATATATATTATATTTTTATATATATACTATATATTTACTGTATATATATTTATATACATTTTTATAGCAGTATATATATATTTGTATATATATATATACATGCACACATAAACATACATACACACATACACTTATACATACATACACATATCCACACACACACATACATGCATACATACATACAAAATACATGCACACATAAACATATATACATACACACATACACTTATACATACATACACACACATACACATACACATACCCACATACACATATACATGCAAACATATACACATACATACATGGATACATATACACATATGCATACATATAACATAAACACACATATACATACACATACACATATGCATGCATGCATATACACACATTCATACAAAATACATGCATTTATCCCACAAGAATGTGAATTTGTGTATATGTGAATATGTGTGTATGTGTAAATGTGTATATGTGAATGTTCTAATACCATTATTTGTAGATTTCGATCAATCAGATGGAACTCCACCACCGTCTCCTAATCGTGCAAGGACTATATACTGTAAGTATATCAGACTTTAAATTTTAAATATATTTGATAGATACATAACTGATATATGTTTTTTTCTTGTTATAATCAAATTCTAATCAATGAGAGGGCACTCCACCACCTCCTATGCATGCAACGACTTCACATGTGTCATCTGATAGGAATTATGATGAATTTTACTATCAAGAGCATATTATATGTTGGTGTAACTATTGTTATGGCACATATCGAAGACCACGATTGGAATGTATTAATTATGAGGTACAATATGGTATTTTGAGCATGCACCACCACCTGGTCACATCATGGACTTGATGCTCATCAATTACTGTTGGAGTTAGACATCTGCGGAAGCACGCGAACAGCACAAGGAAGAAGAAGAAGCTTGGAGCACAAAACACAAGACTGAATGTATTACTAGAGAATATACAAAGATAAGTAGCCCATTAGGGCAATAGGCGTATATACAAGCCGGGGGAAAAAAACCTCCTAAAGAGGGAAAAAAGTGCCCCGGCGGTCCTAGAGTGTTCACACACATCACTACCTAAATATATCAACAAATCCCCCCTGGGAGTGATGTGGTGAACAAGGAGCTGGCACTCATGTATAAGGAAGTGCCGAGCTATGTGGAAATCACTCCACAAAAGGAAGTAAGCCCAAAGCTTTGCGAAAAGCTTCAAACTTCTCCCTAGGTAGAGCCTTCGTGAAAAGGTCTTTGGCACAAAAGGACAAAATAGCCTGCACAAGCACTACGATAGTGCGTTTGGAGGCCGAAATGAGCTCAGATCGCGATTTCGGCACCACAAAGCGAAGGTGTTTTGATCTCGGAAACACCCTGAGTATGCTCACCAAATTTTGTGCGAATCTGAGACTGCAAACGGAGGAGTGTCAACGACGCCCTAGAAGAAGCAACGACCTGCTCTGATACCAATTGTTGGAGTTAGACGTCTGCGGAAGCACGCGAACAACACAAGGAAGAAGAAGAAGCTTGGAGCACAACACACAAGATTGAATGTATTACTAGAGAATGTACAAAGATAAGTAGCCCATTAGGGCAATAGGCGTATATACAAGCCGGGGGAAAAAAACCTCCTAAAGAGGGAAAAAAGTGCCCCGGCGGTCCTAGAGTGTTCACACACATCACTACCTAAATATATCAACAATTACACGTAGAGGTTTCTAGAAATCCTCGACCTTCTGGTTTAGAGACTAAAATGGCTGGAGATTATCCATTGTCAGCTCGTGATCGTTCTCTGGTACAAACATATGATAGAAGAAGATATGGAGGATGGAATAGAGGACCACTTGCTTTAGATGGAGAGGTTTTTAACTTTTGGGGTAATCGCTATATGATTGCTCCATCCACTATTACTAGTACTGGTTGTGGTCTCTTTATTGTAGAGGATTTGTATGTGCCTCCGGACTTTGAAGTCACTCTTATGTCATTTTGTGGTCCTATATATGGATGGGGATATTGGCATCGACTTGCATGTTATGTTCAAAGCATGAGTACTTATGGAATATGCTTGAATACAGCATCCCTTACTAGTAGAAGGATTTCACATGTAGAAAATGAAAGATTATATATTGGTGGAAGACCTTACATGCATGGAAATATACCAAGTTTAATACATAGTAGTCGAGGGTTACATAGTAGTCCAAGGATTAATTGCACATTTGAGGAGCGTGAAAATAGTCATGAATCACCATACATGAGTAGAGATGTAGCAAGATACATAGTTGTCAATGCTATTACTACATAACATGCTGGTGATGAATTATTAGTGAATTATGGATGGCGTAGACCTCCAAGAGCACCTTTTAGCTAGAGAGAGAATGAAAATTTTCTATCCATATTTAAAAAATAAATATATTTAACTTTATGTTTAAAGTTTACTTTCATTCATTTATGCATGGAATATTAATGATTTTTATTAATGTGTGCAGATTCCAATGTATGATGTTGATGATATTCCACCACACCATTCACAATTTCTAGTAATCAAAAGTTTATATGAGGAGGCGCTATGCAACTGTGGAATATGCAAGGTTGAAAGACCTATATTCAAAAGAAGATAAAGTACAAGATTTGTGTGACAATGATGAAGATGATGGCATGGCATACTTTATTGAGGATTGGGATCAAAATGACAGTGAGAGCATTGATATTTCTAAAAGTGAGAAATATCTTTGAGAGGAATGTCTAAAGAATGTATATGAAGGAAGTCGTTTGACACGACTAAGTGCGAGCTTACTTATTTGCAATCTTCACAATTGTTTTGGATGGAGTAATGTATTTGTTTCAGCTATATTAAGGTATAATTTTTAATTTTCTATCTATTTATATATATAAATGCATAAATATATACATATAAATACATGCATACATAGACACACACACACACACACACACACACACACACATATATATATATATATATATATATATATATATATATATATATATATATATATATATATATATATATATATATATAGATATATATATACATGAATGTATACAGACATATAAACATACACACACATATATGCACATACACATGTTATGAGAGTAAGGTCAAATTATACAGACCTGTATCGAATGAAGATATTTTGTCCATCTCGCCTTTGGAATTGTCTGCCAAGCCTTTAAAATCTTCCTGAAACATCTGCTTCTCCTATTCTAGTCAACCTAATACGTGCGCTGCTAACTCTTTTATGAACTTTGCAGACAAATATTAAGTATGTGTTAGCTATGGAGGTATTAGGGTGTTTGAAAAATAGGGGAAGCAAATTTATCTCAAAGATTTTGAAGGATGGAAGAATAACGTTAAAGGATGGGTGGACAAAAAGCATTCATTCAGTGCAGGTTTTTGTTTTTACCTTAGCTAAGGTAAGAACAAGAACTTGCATTGAATGAACATTTTCTGTCTCCCCATCCTTTAAAAGTATTCATCCATCTTTCAAAATCTTCGAGATAAATTTGCTTGTTCTATTTTTCAAACAACCTAATACCTCCATAGCTAAATGATACTTAATATTTGTAAATAAATATTGTAAGTCTTAGTTAGCAAGGTAGGTAATTGATTGACTATAAAATGGGAGACAACCAAACGATTGAGTGTTCTAGATATCTACATGAAAGTCTATCTATATGAAAGTCTGTAAACCACAATAAACAAAAGGAAAATTAAAAACAAAATCAAATATATACAGCTATACATGCATATATTTACATACATGCATACATACATACATACATACATACACATTCATACATACATACAACACATACATACATACATACACACACATACACATACACATAAGTATACACATATACAAAATCATATGCATATATATATATATATATATATATATATATATATATATATATATATATATATATATATATATATATATATATATATATATATATATATATGTATGTATATGTGTGTGTGTGTGTTTATTTATTTATTTTTATTAATATGTCTTTTTTTCATGAACTTACATGTTATTATCTGAAAAGTTTTTACCAAGTCAGAATATTCTTCCTACCTCATATGATGAAATGGAGAAGATAATCAACAATCTTGGTATAGACTATCAATGTATACATGCATGTCCTAATGATTGTATTTTATATAGAGGTGAATATGGAGACTCTTTGACATGTCCAAAATGTCAATCTCCTCGATATAAGGACGAAGAAGGTAAAATCCCAAAAAGGGTATTGAGACATTTTCCATTGGCTCCACGGATTAGACATATGTTCCAAAGCCCCGAATTATCAAAGCTTTTGATATGAGGACATGACCATAAAAGTACTGATGGAATAATCAGAATTCCTCATGATAGTGTTGCTATTGATTCTACATCGCCTGATTTTGCACAAAATCCACAAAATCCATTCTCCATGAAATCTAGTTAATGGTCAACATTGCTAGTGGTCGTCATAAACTACAATCTTCCACCATACCTTAGCATTAAAAAGGAACATTTAATGCTTTCACTTTTAATCCCAGGAAAAAGACAAGTTAAAGATGTGAATATATATCTTGCTCCTCTCATTGATGATCCCCAAGAGTTATGGAGATGTATTAATGTCATTGATGTATCAAAAAGCATCAATGAAAGATATATTACGGTTGCTGGTAGTGTGGCTTGGACTATTCACAATTTTCCAGGATATGGTGTTTGTTCAGGTATTGATGTGATTTTTTTATTAAATATGCATACAAATAAATGTGAGTTAATCTAATTATATTTTTACCATTTTTCATGATGGAGGAATATCTACTAAGGGTTATAAAGCTTGTCCATATTGTGGTGGATCGTGATTGTTTGAGATCAATATATAATAAGAATCTCAACAAAGATATTTATCTTTGATATTGACGATTCTTGATGATCATCCATTAAGATGTAAAAGAGAAGCGATACATTTTAATGGAAAGCTTGAAAGAGGTTAGTGTCCAAAACCTATGATGCTTATGGATTGGTATAAAAAATGGACAGATGGATCTCTGATAGATCCAGAATCAAAAATCTTCAGTGACGATGAAGATAATGAGAATGTGAAGAGAGGTAAAGGAAAATTGGCATTGCAGAGAATATATCAATATTGTATTCTTTGGAGTATTGGAAAGAGTTAGAAGTATGTCATCTTCTTGATCCTATGCATATATTCAAGAATATTGGTTATTCATTATGGCAGCATCTTCTTGGATTAAAAGACAACATAGCATCAAGGAATGATTTGAAGGACCAAAACTCAAAAACAAAGTTATGGCCAGTTTTTGATAGACATCGATAGGAAATGACTTATGCACCTGCTCGTTGGTTATTTACAACAAAAGAGATACAGACTATCAACAATACGATTCAATTGATTTGGACTCCTACAGGATATGGGGCATCTTTCCAGAACATGTTTACTATGGTTGATAAGAGCTTATCTGGGTTAAAGATCCATAATTGGCATAACTTTTTGAAACATATTTTACCTTTGGTTATCGATGGATGTACAACGAAAGGAGTACGACATGTGATATATCATCTTGGATTGCTTATAAGGTAATTATGATACTTTTATATTTAATATATATGAATATTTGATATCTTTTATTTTTGAATTAATTTCTTTGTAAATTTTTTTATGATATGTATAAGTGGATTACATCAAAAGAGATTGATAAAAACTCGATCCCACAAAAGAAACGTGAATGCAAAGAGCTACTATGTTTGATGGAGAAAGAGCTTTTTTGATATTCAAATTCATTTATTAGTCCATCTTGTAGATGAAATAGAGATTGCAGGCATTGTCAACACTCGATGGATGTTTTGGGTCGAATGATTTATGTGGAATATTAAAAGGTTATGTGCGGCAAAGAGCGAAACCAGAAGGATCCATGGCAAAGGGTTGGATGCTTGAAGAGTGCATGTACTATGTTAGTGAGAACCTTGAAAGAGTTCATGAAGAAGCTCAACATGCATGGCCCCAACAAGTCTTCTTTAAAAATAACATAATGAGGTATTATCAGGTAAGGGAGTTCCATTTTTATTTACATTTCAAGAAAACAAATGAGGTTTCTACTTTTGTAGCATATAATAGCGAATGCATGCAAGCATTCGTTAGCGAGTACAAACAGGAACTTCAAAATATCCAAAGTAAAAGATGGAGAAACAAAAGATATAGATGTAATCTCGATAATAATGAGATTACAAATATATCTTCTTTCACGGATTGGCTGTATACTCGTTTGCAACGAGCCAACGCAAATAATGAGGAAATCTTAGATGAGCAGAGAGAGTTAATGATAGGTTGTGAATGAAAGGTAATTTTATTTTAATAATATTTTGTTTTTTTCATATATGTATTTTAGTTTCTCTAGTTTATGTTGTGCATGAAAACATTCTTGTAGAAAGAGAGAAATGCACAACCAATCTTTCCTTTCGTGCATGACTCATATTTTTATGTTATGCACCATTCTTCTTTCATTCCCATATGATGATATATAGATGCATGCTTGTGTTTAATGAGTATTTCAATATATTTATGCTCTTTTATTTAACTTTCATTTGCATCAATATTATCAAAAATGAAGTTTGCTACTATATTTCAATGATAATAAAATGCATCCTACATGAAAGCATAGAGCAAAAACAAATATTGAAACCAATCAGTAACTTGGAAAAACCTTATCTCCAAATTAAGCTACGCCCTTCCATTGTTCAAGGGAAGAGCCATTCTCCATCCTTTGGGCTATGAGTCTCCATGCTTCGACCAAGAACTCTTCACAAAGCTTGCAAAACTCTTTTTTGAAAAGAGTTTTCTTCATTTTACAAGAATAAAAATCATAAGTAGACCATCAAAAGAACTTGGCAAGTTGGTTATGGCACACGTCTCTATAAGTAAGGTCTCATGTTTGATCCCATTGGCAACCATAGGAGACCATTTTCCTAATTGTGGGGGCACCAAAAAACCCTTTTGCTACTTGTATCAACTCAGGACAAAATCACAATGTCTTACTTCTAGAATTGAAGTTTAACCAACACTTGTTTTGCGGCGCTATGGATAGCACATCAAACCACCATGTTCATAACCTGAGTTCGAGCCCTCATACCTACATATCTCAAAAAAAAAAAAGGATGGCAATCTCATTTTTGCTACATATGAGAGTCCTTAGTCACATCGAGCAGGAAAAAAGAGCAATAAAATAGAAAAACTAATTATGGATTTGACATAGCTCGCGTGTGATACTTATCCCCCCAGGGAAGGTTGCAAGTTTGATTCCTCCATGTTGCACCATTTATACTCATAAAAAATTTTGCTTCTAAAGATTAGAAGAAAAGCTGCTTCCACGACAAAAATCAAGAAATATATTCTCAAAGTGCGGAAGGAAGGTAATGAAGCTAAGATCACTATGAAATCTTTTATGGCTCTGATACCAATGCAAGAGACTAATGCAAGAGAATGACTATTACGACCACCACGTGCTAGAGAGATGAATCTCCTCCCAACCAAATGCCTCTATATATAGCTCTCTCCAAGGGACTGCCTACTTGGGCAGGTGGATACTAACCATCCATGTGTCGCTCATGTAACGACATGTGCACCAAGTGTTCCAATTAATTCGAGGTAACTCAAGTGGATGCTTCTAGAGGGCTCTCGATCTCTTTGGGAAAAATACTCTCCCCATGTACCCCACGGGGGTTGAACCCAAGACCTCCTCCTTCACATCCTTGAGACTTAACCACTAAGCTAAGTGGACCACTTGTTTACAAGAACAGATGACCTCCTACTAAGTCTACACTCGAGATCTTTGGTCATACACATGGGTGACCAAATGCTATCTGATTTCATATACATCTAAATTGGCCAGATCCGTTGATCATAGACTTACTTTATTACATAGGAAATAGAAATTCTTGCCTCCTCCCCCCCCCCCCCCCGCCAAACCAAGTAGTCACAAAGATCATTCCAGTAAAGAGGGAGAGAGGGAAGAGTAAAGAATCTCTTCCCAGCAACCATGAATAGCCTTCTACCACACCTCATGAGCAAAGATTTCCTAAGTACCCAAAGTTTAGGCATGAATTTCCTAAACATGGAGTTTGTATTTTCGAGTTCCTTTTGTCTTTTTGGGTTTTCATAAAATGGAGAGGGTAGGGAAAAGAGAGAGAGAGTTAGCCATCCCCTTTTCCAAGGCAATCACTTAAACTGAGGTGACAAAGATGGATAGTGATGTCCATTGTGTGTGTGTGTGTGTGGAGGTGTGTGTATGTGTGAGAGTGAGAGAGAAGGGGGATTAAGGAGTGTTGTTGTGCCAAAACCAAAAATTGAATCGAAACTACACTATTAAAACAAAAAAAAGAGGAGCTAATGGTCCAAAGGAAGGGTGCAAATGCCATTCAAGAACTCAATCCTACATAAATGAGCAAAAAAAATTGCAGCACTAGTACTTTACCACAAGTTCTTGAGCTTTCCAAGTGATGAAAGGCCATTCTCCCTAGCAATGGTGCCAAAATTGTTGTTGTAGTATACCCAAGGGGAGCAAAGAACCACATCACCTTGCATGGAAGCAATAGGAAAGCCCAAAAAAGTCTCTCCTTTCATCCAAACAAGCCTCATTCATGCTTAAGCCATTGCCCATCAACTCCAAGCTATGCCACAAACCCTTGAGAACATGGAGAGGAAGGTCATCAAGGATCCTTGTCCACAAGTGGAAAATACAAGAAATGCAACACATTCTAGTCACACACAAAGGAGAGACAAGCATGCATACACACCTCACTCTCACACTTAAAGACAAAATACACAAATACACATAGTCTAAGAGTAAAAGAGTTCTTCAATTCATTTCAAAATATGTACATGGAGCTCAATGTGAACCAAAAGCTCCCTTTCCCAAAAATGAGCTTCTATATTTATAGGCTAAGCTCTTTTCCCCATGTGCTCCTATGACTAGTATAAAAATAGACATGTGCCTAACTAACATATCTCTAGGAGATTCTTCAAGATTTCTTTCTAACAAACAAATCCCAAGGAGATGCATGCATGGGATTTCTACGCGGGTTTTTGCCTACTTCTTGCAATTACAAGTTTTAGAACATGAGGCTCGGGGGTTGCCTACAATATGTATATAGCTCTATTTTCGAGGAAGAAAATATTTTCCAAGGGGCAAGAATGTAATAAAATAAGTATATGATCTAAGGTTCCGATCGGTTCAGACAAATATGAAATCAGACATTGTTTGGTCACCCATGTGTATGACCAAAGATCTCGAGTCTAGACTTGCTACAAGATCATTTACTCTTGTAACCAAGCAATCCACTTAGCCTAGTGGTTAAGTCTCATGGGTGTGAAGGAGGAGGTCTTGGGTTCAATCCCCATGGGGTACATGGGGAGAGTATTTTGCCCAAAGAGATCTAGAGCCTTCTAGAAGCATCCACTTGAGTTAACTCGAGTTGACTAGGACACTTGGCAGACATGCACTTACATGGCGGACACATGGATGGTTAGTATCCACCTACCCAAGAAGGTAGTCCCCTAGAGAGGGCTATATATAGAGGCATTTGGTTGGGAGGAGAGTCATCTCTCTAGCACGTGGTGGTCGTAATCTTGGAATTATCTTTAGAATTAAACTTCTCAAGGATAATGCGCTCAGTGGCTAAGAGATCTATAATGAAGTGATACCTCACCTCAATGTGCTTGTTCTTTGCATGATAGACCAGATTCTTAGCCAAACCAATGGCACTCTGACTATCACCAAGCAAACGAGGTACATGCTAAGGTAGACCCATATCATAAGCAAGATGAGAAATCCACAATGCTTCCTTACATGCCTCACTTGATGCAACATACACTCCTTCTATGGTGGAAGCAACTGTACATTCTTGAAGCAAGATCTCTAAGAGATAGCACCTCCAGCAAAATAAAAAATGTACCCTGATGTAGACTTTCGATTGTCTACACAACCAACATAATTAGAATATGTGTAACCAATAATGGATGCTTTCCCTCTACCCAAGCATAGACACTTGTCCTTAGTGCCGCTCAGATATCTCAAAATCATCTTGATCACTTCCTAATGCTTCTTGGCAGGATTAGACATATATCTGCTCACAACTCCAACTAAAAATGCAATATATGGTCTCGTAGCTACCATAGCATACATGAGACTACCAACACTAGATTGATAAGGAATTTCGGCCATGAATTCCTTTTCCTCATCTCGGCAATCATCCTTGCTAAATTTCACATATGTGGGTAAAGGTGTACTCAATGCCTTTCCACCTTCAATATTGAACTTATGTACTTTGGATATGTACTCACTTTGAGACATGTATAATTTAATCCTATCATGAGTAATGCGCATGCCAAGAATATGTGTGGAATATCTCAAATCCTTCAAATCAAATGTGTGACTCAACTCCTTTTTGAGAATTGACAAGTCATAAGAGGACTTTCCAGAAATCAACATATCATCGAGATAAAGTATTAATCATATCAGGCTACCATTGGAGCATCTCTTTGTGTAGAGAGAATGATCCTCATTGCTTTGAGAATAGCCTTGAGACTTCATAAAAGTATCAAACTTTTGGTACCATTGTCTAAGGGATTGTTTAAGTCCATATAAGCTCTTTTTCAACTTGCAAACTAGATTTTCTTTGCCAAGAACTATATAGCCTTGTGGTTGTTCCATATAGATATGGTTTATAAGATTTCCATGCAAGAAAGAAATTTTCACATCCATTTGGACTAGCTCTAAGTCCTCCATTGTAAGGAATCCAAGGAACATTTGCAGGGTAGTCATCTTGACCACTAGAGAGGAGATTTCCTCAAGACCAACACCATGTTGTTGCTTAAAACCCTTTGCAACAAGTCATGCTTTATACTTTGGAGAAGCACTATCTGATGTGAATTTTAGCTTATATACCCATTTACATGGTAAAGCTTTCCTGCCCTTTGGAAAAGGTACTAAATCCCAAGTACCATTCTTGTGAATAGAATCTAACTCATTCTTCATGGCACGCTCCCACTTGACATGATCCTTTGTCTGCATAGCTGCTTTGTAGCAAGAAGGCTCACTAGCATCTGTTGGCATAACATAATCAAAACTTGGAATATATCTATCATGTGGATGTGAGATACTTGTAGAGTGTCTTAATGGTTGTTGAATAGGAATATTTGTAGACTGATATGATCAGACATTCTCTTGAACATCCCTATGTGGAACAATTTCATGCATGCTAACTGGAGGACTAGTATACTCAAACACCACTCTTCTGACTTCAACCTCTTTAATGGGTTGTTTATGCATCTTAGAATCATTGAAAATGACATCACTACTTCTTATCACTCACCATGTTTTAAGATCCCATAAGTGATATCCAAATTGACCTTCTCTCACATATCCAAGAAAAATGCATTTCTTTGACTTATGGTCCAACTTTTTTCTAAGGTTCTTTAATATATGAACATAGGCTTCACACCCAAAAACTTGAAGATGATCATAATATGGTGGCTTCCCTATTCATATCTCTTGTGCCACTCTCAGACTTTGGCAGTACTAGGTGAAAGGTTAATCACATGAATTGTAGTCATACTGTGCCTATCTAAAAGCCTTGGTTTGCATGATGCAGCATATAAAGTACTCGATCCTAAATAGTTCTATTCCTCCTTTCAGCTACACCATTTTGTACTGGGGTATAAGAAGCTATAAACTCTCTACGAATTCCTCTAGAATGATAAAAAAGGCTGAATTCATGTGAGGCATACTCACTCCCATTATCTGAATGTAAAGCCTTAAGATTAGTTCCTTTTTTTGTCTCAACTGAAGCAAGCCATTTTCAAAAAATAGGGAATACCTCATCTTTCAATTTGATAGGATATACCCATACTTTTCTAGTAGCATAATCTATGGACATGACAAAGTAAAGAGAAACACATAATGACTTGTGGGCATAGGACCACACACATCTATATGGACAAGATCTAAAGGATGAATTGAAGAGTCAATGTGCATTTTATGCACATTCATAGTTTGCTTTCCATATTTTCCATGCCCACAAAAGAAAAAATTAGAGAAAGATAATGCACATAAGTAGTAAGAATGAGAAATATTTCCAATTCCATTATGAGATATATGGCCCAAACAGCCATGCCAAATACAAGCCATAGGCTATTCAATAACAACTAATACGTATTCTTTCTATGATACAAATAAAGGATAAAGTGAGCCAACTTTGCTTCCTTTTGCAATAATCATATTGCCATTTGATATGTGAAAGGACTGAGCATAGAAGACCACTTTGTAACCAAGGTCATCAAGTTTACCAACTGACATCAAACTATGTGATAATTGAGGTATATGGTGTACATTATACATAGTAAATTTTGAACCATGAAAGAATTGCACAACCACATCTCCGTTCTCGACAACATCACACTCGTAAGAGTCACCAAGTCTCACAGTACCAAGAGACTTTGCTGCATAAGTAGAGAACCATTCTCTATGTGGTGTCACATGGAAAGAAACATTAGAATCTAGGAGCCACGTGTAGGAAAGAGAATCAGCCATAAGAGCCTCAGAAAACACAATACTGTCAAGTGTCATCATATCAATATCATAAGAAATAGCATTGATTTCTTCAATCTTCAGAATTGAAGTAGATGGTGGAGGTAGTTGTTTAACATGCCCATCAACATTTTGTCCTTTACCTTTAGCATTCTTTAATGCATAACAATCTTTCTTCATGTCTCCTTTCTTATGAAAATAATGGCATTCAATATCCCTCTCCCTTGATTTACTTCTAATCTTATCCCATTGACCATTCTTTTCCTTGTTCTTGCTCTTACCACATTGTTGATTCATTCCATGGTAAGAATCATGAACATTATATGCATCTCCACTATGAGTGCCAACCATAGATTTCCTATGAATCTCCTCACTCAAGAGTGCTCCACATATGTCATCATAGAACAATTTACCACGAGGTGCATTATTGCTAATAGCTATGCATTACATATTCCATGATGATGGCAAGGTGCATTGCAACAATACTGCTTTCATTTCATTATCCATCTCCATTTATGAGCTTGTAACTGAGAGAATATAGCATCAAACTCATTTAGATGACCAACAACACTATCTGTGTCCATGCAAAAGTCATATAAGTTTCTCATTAGATACACTTTATTTGATGCCATTTCTTTTTCATATGTGTTGCATAACTTCTTCCAAAGCTCCTCTAGACTTTCACAGTCCAATATTATAAAGTAAACATTATCTACTATGTGCAATCGAATGGTAGACCTAGCCACTTCATCCAAGTCATCCCAATCATCTTCATCCATGTTAGCAAGCTTCTTTGAGATTCCATTTACTCGCTTCCATTGCCTCCTCTGAATCAACACATTTTTAATCTGATTCTTCCATAGAGCAAAGTTTGTGCTATCAAATTTTAGGATATCAAAATGGTCTTTGCCCTGCAAGTTGTAGCTCCTCTTGGGAACACTAGCACTAGACCCTCATCCACTAGACGTGCCTAAGATCTCTGACACCGTGATGATAGAGAACTGACTACAATGATAATGGAGCTTGAATAGTTCAAACACCACTAAGGCTCAAAAAGGGATGAACGAGTGTCAAATTTTGGAAAAAATTCATTCTCCTAAAAAAACGGATTAATGAATAGCAATGAACAATCAAAAGGATTATATGAGAATTTATGTGCTCACATGAATAGGTGTGTCAACGAGTAAGATCGATCATTGTATAGTTGGAAAATTTGAAATCTGGAAAATTTTGCTAGAGTCTCCTTGGCAAAATGAGCAATGACTAGTGTCAAAAAAAGTCACTAAACTGCAAGTACTGGCATGTGAACTTGTATGGTGAATCACTAAATCCACTGCATATAACCAGTTAACCAAAAGATGCTAATGAGGCTTCCAAAGCACCTATGAACAACTATAATACATCTCCTATGGTGAAGCTGGGTAAGTCTTCCACATGCATCAACGAAGAGACCCCCAACATCTTGGTGTCTTCTAGTTAAGAAAACCTCACTACAACCCTCTTTATCAATGTCAAAGGCTTTATGCAAATATGTAACCGCTGTATCAATGGCCACATGGATGTACATAAGCGGTATCCACAAACACATACACAGTGTGTATGTGCTCAATGTATCCAATAAAATGGTGCTGAAAGGATGAATTCATAGAACAAAAACTAGCCAACAACACCTGCAAGTGTTTGTTAACTCTATTCCTTAGGCTCAAAAACTTGCATAAATTTGTGATGGCTACTCCACTACAACTGAAAAGGTTTCAAGAAACCTCTAGATTTACTAGTATGGCTAAAAGCACAGCCCCAAAGATGAATATTCATTGTCAGAGAAGTAAAAAAGAGCACTCTTTGTGATGTTCTTGAACTTGTGTAATGAGAACTGTGCACGAAAGTACTCCAAAATGACTCCAAAAAGCATCCCAAAAATGCTTAAAAATAGGCTTTGAAAGCAAAGAATGAAGCTTTGAGAGCCCAAAACATGTTCAAGGTAATGTGGACTTAGTCTTTCCCTTTCTCAAGCACCATAATAGTGTAGCATTTAGTGGCAATAGATTGTTGATTAAGCGAGTTTTGGGGGGAACAAACTAGAATGGGTGACCTCCCTTCCTTGATCATTGAGGTCCTCCCTCGCATGTAGCCAATAGAGCCATGGTGACTTTGATGACTCGGATGACAAGATATGCCAAGGTCTATGACTTGGTCGCCGCCTTAATCGTAAGCCTTAGGTGGGTGGGCAGGTGCTCGCATTGCTCACACAAAAGAAGCAAAGGTCTTGCCTCAAAATGATCTAATACCAGTGGAGTATTTCAATGGTGATGCACCAACCGAATGTCCTTCTTGAGAGCCCACGATGATACCCTCAAAGTAGAAAAGCAAGCTCTAGATGCCACACAAACTAATCTACAGAGGTTGTTGAATACACAGAAGACACAATGCACAAGGGGGCATGAACACAAATTTCTAAGGTTTTCCAATTGGTGTCGAACTTACAATCTGTGGCTAACCACACCACTATATGTTTTATTAAAGAACACAAAAGTATCCAATGGCCAATTGAACTTTCACATGGACACTAATTGTAACATGTACTTCTTTAGGTTTGGGTGAACAATCAATGTGTCACAATCGAACTAGGAATCTGTGCACTCACTGACTAGGAAAGTCACCCAACTCCTAGTCCTTCCAAGGTTAATCATGAAGATAAAGATGTTGTTCTTGTCCAAGCCCTATTATGCATAAGGATGCAACAATCGAAGAAATGATATGAGGAATAATGGAACTCCCTTTTTTTCTAAAGACTGTCAATATGAATCAAGCAAAGAAACCCAAGAAGCAAATGAATTAGAAAATTGAATCTTAGAATCATAAGCTAATCTGAAGCATGGTGATTCACGATGTGAAGTAGATGTGATGTAAGAGTGAGCAGTGGCCTGCTCCCTTATTGGGACCCCCAATATATAAACAATGTTTGACAAAATCAAAGCGGCCAAGGGAAAATACTCAAGGTGTCAACCTTAGCGAGTAATCTCCATTTGGATACCTAAGCAGTCGATGAAGGCTGACCACAATCATAGATAGATCTAGGTGCCAAAGCTTGCATGATCAACTAGTCACACATAAGCTCTTAGGTTTGAATCAGTGCTCATCAACACCCATCCCACCAAAACCACGGCAAAAATGTGTTGATCAATTCCCACAAGACATTCCTTCCATTTATGGAGAGCAAGAGAGTGACCAATCTCATGAGAAATTAGACTTCGAGTCTAATTCCTTATAGGAATTGCCCCATTTCACAGGCCCATGGGAAGCTAAGTCTACGTATATGAGAGCACCCACGGTCATGGTAAGGAATGAAGATTCAATCATACCTAGGAATACGGAGGTAGTATAGAACACTAAAGTATAGTGCAATCTCACTTTAGAAGAGCTACTCAAGGGTAGGCCAGAACTATGGAAACATATAGCCAATCAAGTGCCAGAAGTAGCAAAACCTCGTTCCCAGGTAGGCTCGCATAGAACGGTGCCAAAAATATCCTTGGCCAAAATAGAAGACATGAGTGAAGGAGAAGAAGGAAACACCTATCTTCCCATTACCCATCAAGGATACACAACCAAGGCAATTTTGGACTCAGGCACAGGAGTTGCAATTGCTACCACTTCCCTATGGAAGCATTGGGGCAAGCCAGCACTCGGGCCAAAGAGAATGAAATTGCAGATGGCTGATGGTCACATTGAGAGACCCTTAGGACTTCTAGAAGGAATAACTCTCACTACTGTGGTGTTGAGTTTGAGCATACTTTTGCTATATGTGACTTTAGCAAGAATCAGGCCTATGAGATGATTTGGGGAAGACCATTTATGCGACAGTTGCAAGTGATACATGATTGGGGAACCAAATCCTTGTATTTGCAACACTTATGTGTTACGACCAAAGTTAATCTCAAGGATTACTCTCATAGAGATGTACCCCCCATCAATTGGAATCCCATCCATAGAGCCAAAGACAATACTGAGTTAGTGCATTCCATAGTATCAGGATCCTCATGGATGCATGAAGACACCTACTTATGGATGTGTAAAGTAGCAGTAGAAGAAGAGAAGAGAGAAAAAGCCAGAGAGGTAGGTGCGAAGGAAACCCATAGATCAATTCAAGACTCAGCCTATGCAGTTGTAGTATTTCCTGACGAAGAGTTTGAACCTCATGGTTGGGCGGAAATTTTAGCAACAATGGATGTAGCCATCAATGAAGAACAATGGACACCCCACTATGACGAGGATGGCTATGACATCTCAGTCTTCACAATAGAGCCAATTATGTGTGATTCGGTTATAGAAGAATGCGAACCTAGCACTGATGCATTCAAGGATGCAAGTGACGCCGATCTAGAGTCAATCATTATGGACCTACCTTTTGCATTAGATGAAAAATATTTCTACGAACTCGAAGTCCACCCTCAGAGACATGAAGAACTTACTAATTATGTGAGGTTAACCACACAAGTGATCGCCAAAAATGAAGGCAAGAAAAGAAGGAAGAAAGAAACCACGTCAGAAGAGGAAGAATCTTTGTTTGAGGTCCCTGAAAATTTTAAGAAGTATGAGATAGAAGATAAGAGAGTCATGATAAGAATGCCTAAATGCAATGCACAATCCGGAGAGGCCTATGATAAAAAAGAAACCACCAAGAAAATTGTTGTAGCCATATAATAAGGAGAAGAAAGATTCACGTACATAGGACATGATCTAACTGAGGAAGAGGAGCATGAGTTGATAGCCTTGCTAAGAGAATACATAGATGTATTCGCTTGGAGCTACAAGGACTTGAAAGGTGTAGATCCTGACATATGCTCACACATGATTCCCATGACCTCAAATGCCAAAGCCTCTAAGTGAAAGCCATACATATATAATGATAACTATGATGCTAAGATCAAGAAGGAGATAGACTGGTGGAAGCTGGATTCATCCATGAAATTGAGCACACTGAATGGGTATCCCGCATTATAGTGGTGCCCAAGAAGAATGGGAAGTTACATGTATATATTAACTTGAAGAAGGTTAATGCAGCCACCATTCGAGATAACTATCCACTTCCTATTACGGAGCATCTACTAGAAAGAGTCCAAATATTCCATAAAGTATAACAGAATTCCTGAGGAAGAATTTAGAAATCTATGTTGATGATCTTTGTGCTCATTCCAACATAAGGCAAACACATATCCCTGAGCTGAGAGCTATCTTTGATAAATGTAGAGAATATCAAGTCTGCTTGAACCCAGAAAAGTGTGTTTTCATGGTCAGGCAAGGCAAGATTTTAGGACACAGTGTCAAAGAACGGCATATCTACGGATGAGGAAAAAGTTAGAGTTATTGCAGAGCTACCTCGGCCAAAGAATGTCAAGGAGGTACAGGCTTTCATGGGGCACTGTGGCTATTATCGCTGATTCATTCATATGTATGCGATCATTGCAAAGCCTCTATACTCCCTTTTGACTAACTTCGAGTGGACGGAAGAATGTGAGACTTCTTTTAATGACCTGAAACGGCGATTATGTTTAGCACTAATCTTGACTACACCAGATTGGAAGAAGCCATTCCATGTCCATGTGGATCTTCCAATTGCCTATGCTAGTAGACAGTTGAATGCGACTGAACGGAACTATGCCACGACTGAAAGAGAAGGATTAGGCATGGTATATACTATGAAAAAGTTTAGACACTATTTTCTTGCAAATAAATTTAAATTTTTTACTGATCATCAAGCTCTATTGTACTTGGTAAACAAGCCATGCAATACAGGTAGATTAGTAAGATGGTTTCTCTTACTAATGGAATATGACTTTGAAGTAGTGGTGCAGAAAGGCAGGAATCACTTGAGAGCAGATAATCTCTCGAGGCTCACATCTAGAGAGGCCCCACAAGGAGTATCAGATGATCTTTTTGATTCTTACTTGTTCAATTTGGAAGTTTTACCACAGTGGGCCAAGACATTAGTGCCAATATTGACACATGGACCTAAACACCAAGTGTTGAACACTCAAAATAAAGAGGTAGTAAAAGCCCAAAAGTACCACATCATGGTAGGAAGTATGTACAAGCATACATATCAAGGAATATTAGCTTGTTGTGTGGAAGAAGATGAGAATGCAAAATGGTTGCAATTAGCGCATGTGGGTGCATTAGAGCAACACTATTCAAGGCAAAGAACTCTACAGACACTAAAGAGACTCAGAGTGCACTGGCCAACTATGGAAGCAGATGTCCATAAGGTGTGTAACGGATGCCCAGTCTGTCGTATTAGACCACCTGTGGAGCACGCAACACTGTACCAAGTGTCTCTAATACCAGATTGGAGTGAACCATTGGCAGCCTTGCTAAGGACGAAAACATTCCCTCAAGAGATGACCTTGGCTAGGAGAAGAAGTTTAGAACAAGAAGCCCTCGATTATGCACTCATTGGTGATAATGTGTACAAGCGTGGAAAAGGCGGATATCTGAGACTATGTGTCCATGAGAGTGAATATCTTAAGATCTTGGAAACTGCTCACCAAGGGATAGCAAGAGGACACTTTGGACCATATCATGTGATTAAGGCAATCCTATTTGCAGGCTTATGGTGGCCAACCCTTCACATGGATGCACATACCTATGTGAAGCGATGTGATATTTGTCAGCAAACTCAATATCCGACACGCAAGGATGAGATGCCATTGAAACCTATGATGGGTGGACATGTATTCTCTAAGTGGGGAATAGACTTTGTAGGTCCTATTAACCCCCCGGCTAAGAGTTCACATGCTGAATACATCATCATGGCCACAGACTACCTAACCAAGTGTGTAGAAGTGAAAGACACAACAAAGAATGATGCTCAAATGACAGTTAAGTTTTTATTTGAGAACATGTTCACTAGATATGGGCTACCGATAGAGCTAGTAAGTGATAGAGGCACTCACTTCTTGAATGAAGTCATCGAAAATCTTCTCCAAGAGTTCTTGGTGATACACAAGAAGTCTTCCCCCTATCACCCACAAGCTAATGGGCAAGCCGAAAGCACCAATAAGATTCTATGCAATGTGCTGACCAAATTAGTGAATAATAAACGCTCTGATTGGGACAAACAACTACACCATGTTGTTTGGGCATATAGAGTTGCCTATAAAATGGTACTCCAAGCCACACCCATTCAGATGGTATTTGGCCAAAATGCAGTGCTACCATTGGACTTTTTGATACCCACATTGAGAGTAGCACAGGGGCATGAGTGGATAGGGCATGAACTCTCTTCAAGGATTTTGTATCTTGAATGGCTAGGTGAAACAAGGCTGAGAGCAGCCGCAGGGATTTACGTAGCCAAGAAAAGACAAAAGGCATACTTCGATGCCCATGTGAAGTATAAAGGCTTGAAAGTCAGAGACTTAGTTTTGGTGTACACCCTGAAACAACATGCACGAAAGCTAAAAAAGTGTGGCTATGGACCCATGATTATTAACTGAATATCAACAAGTGGGGCAGTCCAATTAGCCACCTTAGAAGGCGATATCCTACCAAGTTACATTAGTGGATGCTGAGTCAAATTATATCAAGAACCCCTCATAGAGGAAATGCTTAATCGACTTAATAGTGCCAAGAAATGCAAAGAAGAGGAAAAACGAATTCGAGAAGAAGCACAGTCAGAAGCCTTGGAACGCATTCGGAGAATGAAATTGAGAAGACCGGGTAGAGATTAGTTGAGGTTAGATGCTTATGCAGCTTTAAGGTATCATATGGCTATGTGTGAAGTCTCAGGTGTAAGTCCCCATAGAATAATTAACCGACATCCTTTTGTGACCTTAGAGGTAGGACAAGGAAAAAATGCAAGGATTGTATGGGCCTTGGTTGACTCAAGTGTCGCCACTAGTGCGGTTAGACTTTCTTACTGTCAAGAACTAAAATTAAGTGTCAATCCTATAGAAGCATACCTCATAGGATTGTGAGGTGTGGAAACCCCTTGCATGGGCAAGGTGGAGCTCCCCCTCTACATTCAAGATGTTCTCTTGATATTTAGAGTGCTAGCGTGTCAAGATGAGGATCTCACTGAACCTCTTGTCTTGGGTCAAGACTGGATATATAATCATGCAGTCAACCTGAACCTAAGAAGTGGACTTCTTCAAGTCTGGGTAGGTCAAAATCACATTACCATCGAGTTAGAAAATCAAGCACTCAAGAAAGTAAAACATGCACCAACTCCTGGTCCCTCTAAGAGCACTATCATGGAAAAAGATGCTTTTCTTGTCCAACACTCTATGATGCAAAAAACCTTCTTTTCAGATGCGGTGGTGCAAGTGGAACTCCTTGTTTGTCCAAAGGAAGTCTCGGATAAAAAACATGAAGTCTTGGAGATCAGAATGAAGCAAAGAAGTAGTGGTCCTAAACCAAAGATCACCTCGACCAAGGCATCTCAACCATCGAAGCAGATATGGGTACGAAAAGGCAAACTTCCCCAAGCAACTCTGGTTGAATCCCCAACCAAACCTTACTCTAGTGATCGGCATAGGGCACCTAATAAAACGCTTCCCCACCGATCGCCCACAAAAAGACTATCTATCTGGGTACCCAAGAAGTCGATGATGGCTGACCCACAATCAAGACAAATTTGGGTGCCTAAGGCTTGCTTGCAGGCTCAAGTAGACACCCATAAGCTTCACAAGACAGGATCCCATTCACACACACTCACACATGCATCAATAGTCACTAATAGAGCCTCTTGTAAATGGGTCCCTAAAAATCCTCATTTTCAAATAGATACTCATGTAAAGTCTCCCATAGCCCACCGATGGTCATATTGTAAAACCACGCATCACAATTGGCGACAAAAAACTTGTAATAAACCCACGGACCCCAATTTGTAAATTCACCTCCACCTACTAACTGCATCATCCTCACACTGCATCGTTCCACTTAGCTCATAGAACTATTCGTTCACTAACTACACACACAATCATCGAGCACCGACTGACTCACTAACTTGTCACTGGCCTCATGTTAATGTTGTAAGGGGACAAACTATCATATCTTGTCCACTAGAATGTTAACATGTGCTTCTATATTTTCACAGAATCGGCAAGCAAAGCAGTAACATGGCAAAAGCAATAGGAACCAATTCCCAGGTGGGTCAAGCACCCAAATCATAGACATTGAAACTCTCACCCTTGAGACACAACTAACAGAGAGGCCTCAGGAACTCAGGGTAGTGCATGTACTTCCAATTCAAAACCCTTCGCAGGGGCATACCTTGCAAGTTGGCAAACATGCACATTGGTTCAGTGATGTCGCAGGTCCACTAGGAGAGGGTACCTACTTCTGGGAAAGTTGAAATAGAATTTAATGGCAAGTGGGGAAGGTACCATTTCTTTACTTGCGAGTTCGAAAAGTATCACAATGCAGAAGTGATGAGATCAGTATGGACCAAAGCTGGCCTAGACAGCTACTTTAGAGCACTACTACCCAAACCTGATTTTTTGTGTTGTTCCTACCTGATCAACTTTATCACCCCTAGCAGAGCCAAAGGAGGAGATAGTACCTTTGTGCTCCCCTCATTAACACCAGGCCATGAACTAAAAAGGTTTAGACTTACCCTCAACTTAGTACGGGAGGCCCTGGACATGAAGGGTATGCACATTCCAATAGAAAAAGAAACATTGATTCCTGGACGAATGAAGCACAAAGATCTCAACAAACTGAAAGATATGGTAGCCATGACACCAACTATCCCCTCCATTTACACACAGTCATGCAGCACTTTGCCTTCCCAACTCAGGAATGCTTCACCATGCCTCCAAAGAGAATTTGGTTCAGCTTGTATTTAGCGAAAACAGAAAATCTCATCCTCAATTTTCCCCACTGGATCATTGATCAAATTCACTTAGCACATTAGCACGGGAACAAGAAACACAAGAACGTACTTCATGGATGTTGTGATGGAGAGTGTTAATCTCTAAAAGACAAGCTATCCTTGATGTTAGACCACCTCTATATCAAGAATAACTCTAAACTTCAACCAATTTTGGAAGACAAGTGCCAAACTATCAAGACTTTAATTAACTGTGAAGAGAATCACTTCACAAAAAAGTCGTCTGCACATTACTTACTCATTGACTGAACAAATGTGTAAAGTTTCTGATGAAACTTTGTACAACGTGTTGTCTAAAGGTTGCGCACCTTCTCCAAGTCAAAACATCTCAAAATGTTCAGCAGATTATGAGAAATGATCCAAACAATCTACCTATGTCTGAAACTACCTTCTTGTAGAGTCGACTTTGACACTTGCAACTTCTAACACATAGTTCTCCCAAACTAGAACCCGTTTAAGCAAATGTTTTTAGCCATAGATGGCTTTGATTCCAACTTAGATTTTGACTCCTCATTTGTGCAAAAGTTTACACTGTGCACTGAGAACTGATTAATTCTTTGACCATCAAGATTGTGTCTGTTTCAAAAGACACTCATCACTTCTTCACATATAAATTTTCCTACACATAATTCTCTTAGCCTGTTTGCAATTAGGCTCTCAAATCTTAACTATAGATGCATTGACTATGAAATTAGATCTCTACAAAAGGATTTTTGATATAATCAAGCACAGAAGGAGAAATGGAGAAAAGATCTCTGAAAATTCTTTCTGTTCAACTCATCATACATTTGATGGATGATACACACAATACTCATGATCTATTCCTTTCTATCTCATCTATCTTTCATCTCTCTCTCTCTCTCTCATATGACCATATACATACATACATACATACATACATACATATATATATATATATATATATATACATATACATATATATATATATATATGTGTGTGTGTATATGAGTATTGATTCGTCATTACTTCAAGCATTTTGAAGTACTTACAAAACTAATGTAGATATGTTTATAGAACTTTTATTCCTGAACCTTCACTTCACTTTATGAACTTAGACTTCAATCTTTCCTTCATGTCTTCATTTCTAAGCCTCATATAATCACCAATTGTTGATTGTCTTGCTCCAACAACTCCCCCTCAATCATCAATTGTGATTACCTGCATCTTCTTTATTCCTACCATATCTTTAAACCTTTGCAATTTTGGTCCATCCAAGCTCTTTGTCATCATATCTGCAAGTTGATCTTTTGTAGGAGTATGTATGACTTCTATTTCTTTATCAACAACCTTCTCTCTCAAAAAATGATACTGAATTTCAATATGTTTAGTTCTAGCATGAAACACAAGATTAGCTGGCAAATATAAAGAACTCATATTGTCTCCACAAATGATAAGAGTACTCTGAATGATATCAAAACTCTTCATAAGAGTCTTTAGCCATATTACTTCCTTTGTAGCTTCTACCATGCCTTTGTATTCTGCTTATGTAGATGATAAAGCAACTGTATGTTGCTTCTTAGAGCACCATGAAATTAGCTTATCTCCCACATAACACAAATATCCATGTATTGATCTTCTATCATCAGAGTTACCTGCCCAATCTGCATCACTACATATCTTGACTCTTGTATATGAAGTAAACCCATAGTACAAACCTTGTTTAAGTGTGCCCTTGATGTACCTAAGTACTCTTTGTCTTGCAATCCAATGTTCCTTTCTAGGACAATGCATGAATTGAGATAAAACTCCAACTACATATGATAGGTCAGGCCTTGTTAATGTAGCATAAATCAAGCTACCCACCAAACTCTGATAAAGCTTCATGTCTTTGAATTCTTCTCCTCCATATCTACTCAATCTATGATTCACCTCCATTGGAGTTGGTGCTATCCTGCAATCTTCCATTTTAAATTTGATTAGCAAGTTTTTCAAATACCTTTCTTGAGTTACATATACTCCATGTTGAGTATATGAAATCTCCATTCCCAAGAAGAATGACAAATTTCCCAAGTCACTGATTTTGAATTTTTTTCTCCATGTACTTCTTAATCATGTGTATACCTTTGTCATCTGTTCTTGTAAGTATTATGTCATCAACACAAATACAAACATAAATAAATCCATACTCACTTGCTTTAACTAGCAAGCTACTATCTGCCTTAGATGCTTGAAACCCAAGTTCCTTCAAGAACTTTACAAGCCTATAATTCCACGCCCTTGGGGCTTGCTTCAAACCATACAAAACTCTCTTGAGCTTACACACATGATCTGGATACACTTGATCTTTGAAACCATCTGGTTGTTCCATGTAGACTTCATATGAAATATAACCATTCAAAAATGCATTCTTCACATCTAATTGAGATAATTTCCAACCTTCGCAAGCAGCAATTGCTATGAGAGTCCTTATGGTTGTCATCTTTGCAACAGGATGATAAGTTTCATCATAGTCCACAGCATATGTCTGTGCATATCCTTTTACAACAAGCGTGACTTTGTACCTATATACACTTCCATCTGCAAACCTTTTTGTTTTGTAAACCCATTTACATCCAATGATCTTTTTACTATTTGTTTTAAGAACTAAATCCCATGTTTCATTCTCCATCAATGCATCATATTCTTCCTGCATAGCTTTTTCCCAATTCTCCTTTCCTTTGGCTTCATCATATGTGAATGTATCTTCATCTGCTTTTATCATATAAGCATAATCTTTAGTAGTCAAGAATGAAGTATCATAGCTATACCTTGTAGGTTGCCATTTGTGCCTAGATGACCTTCTGAGTTCTCCACTTCTTGAAGTTTCTGGTTCATCATATTCTGGATCAAACCTTGGCCTTTCTTCTACTTCAACTTGTCCTTCATTACACTCTTCTTCATCACATATTTGGACCTTTGATTTACCTTTCTTCTGATTCAAAATTTCTTCATCACCTGTATGAACATTAAGTGTACCTGCATACAAAGTACCTTGCTCATCAAATGTAACATCCTTAGACACAAGGAATTGCTTTGTGGATGGACTCCACAACCTATAAACCATCTGCTTGTCATCATAGCCAATGAACACATACTTTTCTGCTTTAGGTTCTAATTTATACCTCAACTGAGATGGCACATATGCATAAGCCAAACATCCAAATACTTTGCAATGATCCAAAGTAGGTCTCTTACCCCACCAAGCTTCATATGGTGTCATACCCTGCAAAGCTTTACATGGTAGCCTATTGACCAAGTATGTAGCTGTGTTTACAGCCTCAACCCATAAATAATTTGGACATTTTTTCTCCTTCATCATTGATCTTGCAAACTCAATAAGAGTTCTATTTCTTCTCTTCGCTACCCTATTTTAAGTAACCTCTCTCTTTATACCTGCATTCCACAAACAATCACTGAATTCATTTGAAAAATAATCTCCCCCTCCATCTGATCTTAACCTCTTCAATTTTTGTCCTGTAATTCTTTTTGCATATGCATGATAATTTTTGAATGTATTAAACACTTCTGACTTGTCTTTGATCAAATAGATAGTGATCCACTTGAAAGCATCATCAACATATATGACATAATATCTTGAACTATTTATACTAAAGTCCTTTGAAGGACCCCACACATTTGTATGTACCAATTCAAGTCTTTCTGAGTACATAAAACCATGCTTATTATATGATTGCTTATGAGCCTTACCTAGCTGACATGCTTCACATCTGTATGTCATGTGTTGACCTGCAACATTTTCCAAGTCTTTTATGCCAAAGATCCAATTCAGACAGCTTTTGCTCTCCATATGTGAACATAGCATGTCCAACATTACCTTGTATCTTTAGTGTGAAGAGCCTTCCTTCCTTCTTTCCTGTAACAATTTGCTTATACCCTTGGCTAGGTTCTTCAACATAAACTCCATCATTAGTGAACCTTACCTCATATCCTTTTTCCACAATCTGTCCTACACTAATCAAATTCTTTGGAATTGTAGGAACATACAAAACTTTACTCAAGAGAGTACTTCCATCTTTGGCTTTAATTGAACCAATTGACTTCACTTTGTGCTTTGTATTATCTCCCATTTGAACTGTGTGATTTATTGCCTTATGATCTAGATCAGTCATCAAAGCAATGTTTCCACTCAGATGATTGCTACATCCTGAGTCAATATAGAATACTCTCATGTCTTCATGTAATGTTTCACATGTTGCATTCATAATAAGAGTTGAATCTTCTTTCTGATCTGATGCATAATTGTAATGAGTGTTATTATAGGATTGATTTTGGAAGTTTCTTCCTCCACTTCTTCCAAAGAAATTCCTACCACCTCTACCTCTGAAATTTCCTCTCTGATATCTGCCACCTCTTCCTATTTGATTAAAATTCTAATTAAAATTACCATTACTTTGATTATTATGCCAACATTCATGAGATAGATGATTGGTCTTACCACATATCCAGCAAGCTCTGATATTATCTTTGTTATTTCTGCCTCTTCCTCTACTTCTGCCACTTCCTCTTCCTCTTAGGAAGTTTGCTGGACTTGGAGTGCCTTCATCTTCAACTGATTGTTGCTTTCCTTTGTTAGCTTTCTTCTTGTCTTTAGAATACATTGCATGACCTTCACCCTTATCAACATCTCCTTTGATATCATTATCAAAAGTTAGCATATGTCCTAAAAATTTATTCAAATCAGGAGTGAAATGATCTAATGAAAGTTCTATAGACAATATAAAAGGCTTCCACTTCTCATCTCCTCCTAGCCCTGTGAGAATTTGTCTTACCAACTTATCTTCTTCAATATCTTCATCAACTGCACCTAAAGAATCAACAATGTCTTTCATCTTTGTCACATAATGAGATATTGATTGTGAAGTCTTCTTCTTGAATGTAGTAAACTCTACCCATAATGATGCTTTCCTTGATTTGATTGTATTCTAAAAATGCTCTTCCAAAGCACTCCATATGTCACTTGCACTTTCAAGTCCTCTGATACGAGGAAGCAAATAATCATTCACTACCATGTAAATTATGCTTCTTGCTTGAGCATCCTTCTTCATCCAAATCTTTAAATCTGCAAGCTCCTCCCTAGTTGGAACACTAGGATCTTTGAACTTTGGCTTTTCTTCCTCTCTTGTGATGTATCCCATCAGATCTTTGCTCATAAGATGAGCTTCCATCCTCATAGACCAAGCTGGATAGTTCTCTCTATCCAACTTCTCAATTTGAAGACTATCTCCCATCCTTTCTTCACCTGTACTATCAAATCTTTAACCTTATAAGGAATGAATGTACCTTAGCTTCAAAGTTTACTCCTTCTGATCCTTATGATTGATCTTGTGTGTCTCCCTTCAGCTCTTTCACACTTTGTCCTTTTGAATCTTCAAAGTTTGAATTTTGTATATCTGCAGCAGTCGGGGTCTTCCTTTCCTTCAAATCTGATGAATCCTGCTCTGATACCACTGATGGAGAGTATTAATCTCCAAAGCACAAGCTATTCTTGATGTTAGACCACCTCTATATCAAGAATAACTCTAATCTTCAACCAATTTTGGAAGACAAGTGCCAAACTATCAAGACTTTAGCTAATTGTGAAGAGAATCAATTCACAAAAAAGTCTGCTGCACATTACTTACTCATTGATTAATCAAATATGTAAAGTTTCTAATGAAACTTTGTACAAGGTGTTCTCTAAAGGTTGTGCACCTTCTCCAAGTTAAAACATCTCAAAATGTTTAGTAGATTATGAGAAATGATCCAAACAATCTACCTATGTCTGAAACTGCCTTCTTGTAGAGTTGACTTTGACACCTACAACTTCTAACACAGTTCTCCCAAAGTAGAACCCCTTTAAGCAAATGCTTTTAGCGATAGATGGCTTACCTTCCAACTTAGATTTTGACTCCTCATTTCTACAAAACTTTACACTGTGCACTGAGAACTGATCAATTCTTTGAGCATCGAGATTGTGCCTGTTTTAGAAGACACTCATCACTTCTTCACATATAAATGTTCCTACACACAATTCTCTCAGCCTGTTTGCAATTAGGCTCTCAAATCTTAACCATAGATGCATTGACTGTGGAACTAGATATCTACAAAAGGATTTCTAATATAATCAAACACAGAAGGAGAAATGGAGAAAAGATGGATGCGCAATTCCTTGAAAATTCTTTCTATTCAACTCATCATACATTTGATGGATGATACACACAATACTCATTATCTATGCCTTTCTATCTCATCTATCTTTCATCTCTCTCTCTCCCATACGACCATATACACGTATATAATATACATATGAGTAATGATTCGTCATTACTTCAAGCATTTTGAAGTATTTACAAAACTAATGTACATATGTTTTATCAGGCACCATACAGGCCACAACCAGTCCTAGGAAACCAACCACTAGATCCTACCAATGTGATTCCAGTTAAGTATGCAGTGGTAGAGGAAAACCCTAATAGAGCATTGGTGCATGTGACCCCTTTTGTCTCAAAAAATGACTCTCAGGTTCATAGTTTAGACTACTCCCATGATGATAGTCCACATGGTTGGCATCCCAATTGATCACGTTCCGAATGTCAGGTTTTGGTGTGGTATAGAGATCTGAGTGCATAGTTTGTTCTCATGCAAATAATTGTAGGAGATGAGTGGGTCATGGCACAAAAACTTCCGAGTGAGATTCCCAAACCCCGTGGTGAACATATCGTCAAAGGTTTGCTTATAGCAAGCAGGGAGATATCTGATTCTCACATGCCATGCATAAGCAACTCGAATACTCAGGGTGGTGCTCATATCATAAAGTAAGTCATAATTACCATTTATGAAGCTCGGAATTGGAGGCTGGATGTTACGTACATTGTGGAAGGTTTTGAACACTATTTGCATCATGTCCAAGATTTTGAGCATCATCTGCACGACGACATCAGGCATGGGATGGAGACGTGGCATCCAGTGTCTGATAGTAGCCATCATGTAGGCTATAGTTGGTGTGCCTGTTGGGGGTGCAATGGAGGGGTAATTAAGCCATTGTTTGCAATTAGTATTGTTCTGAACTTTGATGGCAAATGCCTTCCATGATCTTCATCGTTGTACTAGCCAAAGCAAGGGTTATACTTCAAATGCATGGGAGCGTGATCCCATCTGCATAGCATCTACGGATAGGTCTCAAGCAATTTTTGCCTCTAGATGGGTTGGAACATGGCCCCTTTTCGGGGTTCCTCTGGAATGTCCTCTAGTTCGAACTGTGTTGCGAAAGTAGGGTACTTGTTGGTTTTGCGTTTGATCTCAGCGTTGTAGTCTGCCAACAATACAAAGTAGGGCTTATATTGTAACTCTGAACTGGTTATTAGTTGCCTAGGAGCCAAGTACCGGAAATATTCAGATTGATGTATTGTCTCCTCCATAGTTCTCATGGCCATCATCTGAGTGGATATACGCTCTGTGAGTTGCCCCATCTCTTCTACTTGTTTCATCCATGCCGGAGGGGGTTCGTCATATGTGTCTTGTCCTTCCTCAGTTACCCTGCCTCTTGGAAGAGTGACCTTGCCTCTTGGAAGAGGTTGAGGCTCATAATTATCTTCAAATGTTTCTTCCACTGGGATGACAATAGCCTCCTCTTTTGTTGGTTGATCAGGTGGAGAGGGAGGTCGTTCATATTGTAACAATTTAATCTTTAATTCTGCCACTTGTTGGCGTAGCTCAAGTACCTCGTTGGCCATTGAAGACTCTGGTGGTGGAGAGGTAGCAACACTCACCATCTCTCTAGGTTCTGGTGGGTGCGATGTGGGCACATGGTGTCTTTGCAGTTCCTTCACCTGGTCTACAAGTTGGTCGTGTAATTCCAAGAGGGTTGCATAATCTTCCAATATTTGTTGAATGTTTTCTGTGGGGATAGCTTGGAATTTAACAGGATCTATAGGTGCCCCTAGAGTGTTTTCGATGGCTGCTTCTAAATTCTCTTGATTCTGTTGCTGTAGTCGTCTATTCTCTTCTTGAGCAGCTACTAAGTGTTGGCGAAGTAAGGCCATGTTTCTTTGTAGTTTAGCATTGTGGGCTAACTGATCTCTGAGTTGTTCTTCCGTCGCCTTACCCGTCTGTGTATATTTGGCTTCGAGCTCTGCATGAGATTGTTGGAGGGCGGTAACCTCTCATTGTAATGCAATGTTACTCAGCTCCAAGGCATTGACACGTGCCTGGAGGTGGGACGATAGAGTACAAAGCTCTGTATTGTTTTCTTCCAATAATCTGTATTCCTGTTTAAGCTGGGCAGCAGCTTCGAACATGGTGTCCAGTGCATGACTAAATGAGGTGGATGCAGAGGTGGAGGTGAAAGATGCAAGGGGTCGGGAAATGGGGAAGGGAAAAGTGGATGTTGTGTTGACAGTGGGTGTATGTGGTGATGTGCGTGAAGTTACAAGTGGTGATGTTGAGACAAAAGTGGTGGTGAGTGGTCCTGTGGAGGGTGAAATGTCCATGGGATCGGACATGATTGTGTGTGAAGTGTGAATTGTGAATACTGGAATGGTGGGTGGTGTGTTAGTGGTGGCTTTGAATGTGGGGGAGGTGGGGTGGGAAAGGGACTTTCTATTATGATTCTCAATTTTTTGAACTATATTTATAAGGTTTGCCAAGAATGGAGGTATGGTGGTTTGTGTAGGTTCTGAGGAGGCTATGAGGGGCCCAATGGGTTGGGGTTGGGAAAGAGGAAAAGTATTGGTGAAGGGAAATGTGTGTGTTAATGTTTGGTTAGGGACATGTGGCTGTCCGAGAGATGGTAGGTAAGAAGGGTGACCTATTATGGTTTGATGGGTGGCAGGATGACCTATCCAGGGTTCGAAAAATTGGCTGGAACTGGTGGATGTAGGTAAAGGGTAGGATGGAGAGAGGGTGGTATGCGATATAGGCTCACTAAGGGCGAATACTGGTTGTTCAGGAAGGCTAGTGGTGAGGGGTTTGGTGGGCTGGATGGGAGGTGACAGTGGAGATGGTATCTGTGTGCTTTCATCGGGTTCATTAGTGTTAGTTGGCCTGGTCATATCAACGTCTGCTTGAGAGGTGGTAGGGAGTGAGGTAGAGACTTCCATTTGAATCATTTTTCCCCTTCATGGTCGCGTATCAAGCCTTCGCTGGTCGTATTGAGGGGGAGTACGATATAACATGGTCCGCATAGCTTCTATAATCCCACATGTGTCTGCCAAAAGGTTCAATGATTCAACAAAATGAGGGTCCGCGTTCTCTGCTTGTAGCATTTGGTTCACCATTGCTCTGTTTGCCGCTTCTGACAACCTATGCCTTTTTTGTACCTACTTGATCGTCTTGTAGAGCCATTTGAGTTGTGCAGTGTAGGCATGGGCTTCCTCCTCACTCTCCTCTTATTCATTTTTTGGTGCCCCTTCTTGTTCATGTGTGCCCTCAACATGATTGTGTTGCACCTCATCTTCCCAATGTACTCTTCGTGCATCACTATGTGGCTGTCCTCTCTGGGATGATAATTCGGGACCGTCAGTGTCTGAGAAGAACTCACTCTCAGATAACTGTGCTATTTGCAAGAAGCTCTCAAAGTCAAAGGATGTATCTTTTGCCAATGTAGCCATGGAGGCAAACTCAACATCCGTGGGTAGTGGAGGGGCTGATGGAGTGGGTTGTACTACGCCCTCTGATTGTGGTCATTGGAGATGGATCGTGAATGGGGCTACTTGTTCTTCTTCTCTAAGGGGGATTTCTGTGGTGGACTCGTGAGGAATTAGAACATGTGAAAGTGATCCGCACATTCTTTTAGCTGATTGAACCCCTGGTTTTTGTCCCTGGAAGAACTGTAGCTGTGAGTATTTAAGTGCCCGTGCAATCGGCACATCATACGCCAGGCATCTGTAGATGATTCTTGTAATGGCACAACAACCATTTAGAGTAAGCTTCCTTACTCCTAGTTTGCCTGCTTCATATAGTTGGTCGAGGATCCACACTGGAATTTTAATAGATAAGCTCCCGGTCTCCGCTAGGTATAACCTATACCAAATCTTTTTATGAGGCTGTGTGAATCGGTCTTGAGCTGGAAATGCAAAGTGCTGAAGGCACATTCGCAGTGGTATGGTGATGTTTGGGGTGAGAGCACACATCTCTTTCAACTTCTTGAGTTTACTGTTCTTCATAGACTCCGGTATCAAACGATCTCGATCGGAGGGTACATGGGTGCCATACATCTGAAGGGCTTCCCTAATTAAAGTTATGTTCAGTTCAAACTTTTTCATTTCCTCCTGGTTTGATAGAGAGGGCACCAGGAATGTGCCTCACTGATCGCGATCCCCTGTCGCTTTAAGAGTTGCTATCAAGTACTAGCATCTAAGGAAATCTGGTCTAGGTAGAGATGCACTAAAATAATCCTGCAATCCCGCTTTCAGCCAAATATCTTGAAGAGTTGCTACGTTTTGTAATGCTTCAAACTCTCGTGAGAAGAACTGAAATGTCCACCACACCCCTCCAAAATCCAACTTAGATTGCTAGATATGATCTGCATCTCCCAACTCTCCTGGCATCTCATTGAACCAATGAGAATGTCCCTTTACTCTTTCTGTTAGGCCACTTGGTGGATCCGAGATGGGAATTCGTCTCACATTCAGAAACTCCTCAGGCCTAGCCGTTAGTGGAACCTCCACAGGCATGGTATCCCAATCCATTTGAGTACTAGTGCCTGCTGCTGCTTCCATGAGACTTCTGATGCTTGTCTGCTAGAACAAGAAAGACACATTAGTGTTGCATAGGAAACATGATGTAATGGTGTTCCCTCCACAATACTAACATGACAATCCAGATGGTTAGTGGTTAGAGGTGAAGTGTTTTTGATAGGTGTGAATGTTGGTTAGTGGTTAGTGTCATCCTAGATGCATACTTTGGATAGGCGATGTACTCAGAATGCACCTACATCAGAGTGGATGGATTTACAAAATTGGGTCTGGGGGTTCGATATAGGGTTTAAGTCTCCAAACTTTGATTGAGGATTCATAGCTCTTAGAGTGGATGACAGGTACAGGTTTATGAACTAGATTGTGCTGGATTTGGGACCTTTTGGGTACCCAATTCTAAACATTTCTAGGTTTGACCGAAGGTGTAATAGTGTGGGGTGGAGGTATCTTTCCTGAGCTGTTTGCCAAGAGTACTTGTGAGTGTTGATTTATGCTAGTGACTGGAGGTGAAGCTATTTGGGTTCGTAAGCAGGCCTTGGGCACCCATATCTGTCTAGCATTGGGGATAGCCTTCAGTGACCGCTTAGGGACCAAAACAGAAATAGTATGTCTAGAGTGTTGCCTAGGGGACTCCTTCGTTTTAGTCCTTGACGGTGTGGCTCGCTTGGTGCTTTTTTAAGAACCTGTCTCTAGAGCCATGGTTTTTTCCCCTTTGCGTATCCAGATCCGCTTCATGCCACAAGGTACTTCATGTTGCCCAGGTTGCTGTGCATGCTTCTTGATCATCGGTCTCCTCAGTGTCGTGTGTTGCTGAGCCTGCCCCTTTAGAATCTTCTCTGGAACAGATGGGAACTCCTCATTGACTTCTGTACCTTCGGCAAGAGTGACAATCCTCTGCACCATAGAACTTTGGACAAGAACAACATTGTTATCTTCATGTGGGTTCTTGGAGGAACCATGAGTCGGTGCCTTTGCTAGTGGCCTGAGTGATTGATTTTCTAACCAATCGTGAGGTGGTTTTGGCCTACCCAAGCCTGAAGAAGTCCACTTCTTAGGTTGAGGTTGACTGCGTGATCATAGATCCAGTCTTGGCCCAAGACAAGAGGTTTGGTAAGATCCTCGTCTTCACATACTAGCACTTTTGCAAACATTAGGACCTCTTGAATGTAGAGGGGAAGCTCCACCTCTCCCATGCAAGGGGTTTCAACACCTCCTAATCCTAGTAGATATGCCTCTATAGGTTTTACCTTCAATTGCAGTTCTTGGCAGTGAGAAAGTCGAACTGCACTAGTGGCTGCACTTGAGTCAATGACCGTTCACTTGAGGCCTCGCACATGGCCATGTGATAACCTAGAGCTTCTTGAATGTCAGGCATGGACTGATCTCTATCTTCTCTTCTCAATTTCATTCGTCGGATGCGTTCTAAAGCTTTTGCCTGTGCTTCCTCTTGAATTCGCTTTTCCTCTTCTTTCCGTTTCTTTGCAGTATTGAGTCAGTTCTGCATCTCTTCCGTTAGAGGTTCTTGATATAACTTGACACTGCATCCACTTATGTAACTTGGTAGGATATCACCTTCTAAAGTGGCTAGTTGTATTGTTCCACTTGTGGAGATCCTATTAATAATCATTGGACCATAGCCTCTCTTCTCTAATTTTCGAGCATGTTGTTTCAAGGTATAGACTAAGACTAGGTCTCCTGCTTTCAAGCCCTTATCCTTCACATGTGCATCGAAATATGCTTTCTGCCTCTTCTTGGCTGCATAAATTCCTGCTGCAGCTCTCAATTGTGTTTCACCTAATCGTTCAAGATCAAAGATTCTAGAGGAGAGCTCATGGCCTGTCCAGTCATGCTCTTGTGCTACTTTCAATGTAGGTATCAAAAAGTCCAATGGTAGCACCGCATTCTGGCCAAACACCATCTCAAAGGGTGTGGCTTGGAGTTCCATTTTATAAGCAACTCTGTATGCCCAAACAACATGGTGTAGCTATTTGTCCCAATCAGAACGTTTATTATTAACTAATTTTGTCAATACATTGCATAGAATCTTATTTGTGCTCTCAGCCTGTCCATTAGCTTGTGGATGATAGGGAGCCGACTTCTTATGTATTACCAAGAATTCTTGGAGAAGGTTCTCAATGACTTCATTCAAGAAGTACGTGCCCCTATCACTCACCAACTCTATTGGCAATCCGTATCTAGTGAAGACATTCTCAAATAAAAACTTTGCTGTCGTTTGGGCATCGTTCTTCGTTGTGGCTTTTACTTCTACCCACTTGGTTAGATAGTCTATGGCCACAATGATGTATTCAGCATGTGAACCCTTGGCAGGGGGATTACTAGGACCAACAAAGTCTATTCCCCATTTGGAGAATGCATGTCCACCCATCATAGGTTTCAATGGCATCTAATCTTTTCGTATAGGGTACTGGGTTCACTGACAAACATCATACCTTTTCACATAGGTATGTGCA
>CM035436.1:143214639-143217139 GCA_020310875.1 Ceratopteris richardii
AGGTTGTCAACCTGTAATTCCATGCTCTAGGTGCCTGCTTCAAACCATATAGAGCCTTCTTGAGTTTACAAACATAATGTACCTTTGTTGGATCTTCATAGCCAGGTGGTTGTGACATGTAGACTTCTTCAGATATCCATCCATTCAAGAAAGCATTCTTGACATCTAATTGGTACATGTTCCAATTTTTGGATGCTGCTACACTCACCAATATTCTGATAGTTGGCATCTTGGCTACAGGAGAAAATGTCTCCTCATAATCAATGCCTTGGGTTTGTGCAAAACCCTTGGCTACCAACCTAGCTTTATACCTGTTTATTGTTCCATCTGAATTCTTTTTTAGTTTGTAGATCCATCTGGATCCTATTACCTTCATGGTGTCTTTCTTGGGTACCAAGTCCCAAGTATCACTCTCCTTGAGAGCTTCCATTTCTTCATCCATAGCTAGTTTCCATTCTGGTTTGGTAATTGCTTCTTCATAGGTACCTGGTTCTTCATTCAACAAGTCTTTTGCAAGATATACAGAATGTTTAGTTACAAGTGATGTGTCATACCCAAATCTGATAGGCTTCTTCTTTTCTCTCTGAGATCTTCTCATTGCTTGAGTTGAGGATTCTGGTTTATCCTCTAGTTGCTTCATCTTCATCTTTCCTTTGGACTTCCAAGCTTTGAACTCCTCAAGATTTATTGTATCATCATCATCTGAGCTTGAATCTTCTTGCTGAATTGGTTCCTCCTTGGTGAGCTTTGGAAAATCTTCTTCCATGTCATATGGTAGACTCACTTTCCTGCATTCATTCTCATACCAAGAGTCATTCTCATCAAAGATGACATCTCTGCTTACCTTGAAACCTTTGTTTGTTGGGTTGTAGAATCTGTATCCCTTTTGGTTCAAATCATAACCAATGAAGATACATTTTTCAGCCTTGGGGTCTAGCTTTCCCCTTACCTGAGAGGGAATATGCACATATGCTATACAACCAAAGATTTTACAATGATCCAGAGAGGGACTCTTACCATGCCAAGCTTCATATGGTGTCATGCCATCAAGTGATTTGGATGGCAACCTATTGATGAGATAAGTGGCAGTGGACACACTCTCTGCCCAAAGATAATTTGGCAACTTCTTTTCATTGAGCATAGACCTAGCTGTTTCCACAATGAGTCTATTCCTTCTTTCAGCTACTCCATTTTGTTCAGGTGAGTACCTTGTAGTAATCTCCCTTTTGATGCCTCTTTCCTGCAAGAAATCTTCAAACTCATTGGAGAAGTACTCTCCTCCACCATCTGACCTTAGCCTCTTCAAGCTTCTTCTTGTTTGATTTTCAACAAGTGCAAGATACCTCTTGAAACAATTAAACACTTCATCTTTATGCTTCATAAAGTATAAAATGGTCCACCTGCTATAGTCATCAATGAAGGACACATAATACCTTGAACCTGAAATGGAAGGGTCCTTGCTAGGTCCCCAAACATCTGTGTGTACCAAGTCTAGATAGTCTTCATGCATGAAACCTTTCCTTGAATAGGGTAACCTGTGAGACTTACCAAATTGACATGATCCACACTTGTATATCATGTGTTGCTTGGACACATTAGGTATCCCAAGCACACATTGATCCCTGCACATTTGCTTTAGGGTTCTTTCACCTATGTGCCCTAATCTCTTGTGCCATATTTCTAACTCTGAAAGTGTCTGATCCTTGTAATTATACAAAGCAATATTCTTGGTATCTTCTAGCTCAAATGTAAACAATCTACCTGATTTATCTCCCTTGGCTATCCTTCTGAATCCATGTCTTGGGTCCTCCACATATGCTCCATGTTGTGTGAATCTGACCTGCAAACCTTTCTCCACAATCTGACCAACACTCATTAGATTCTTGGTGATAGTTGGTACATAGAGTACCCTGCTTAATAGGTTCTGGTTACCATCACATGTCTTCACATTTCCAATCTTAACAACAGAATGTTTAGTGTCATCACCTGTTTGTACCTGATGTTTGCCCTTGGGTTCTTCCAAATCAGAAAGTAGTGCCACATTGCCAGCTACATGGTTAGAACATCCTGAGTCAATATAAAATAAATGATCATCATTTGTACCTGCCTTGGAGGTCATATTCATGATCAATAAGGAGTCATCTTGCTCCTCTGTGTAATTGTTGTAGTCTCTTTTATTTCTGAATCCACCTTGGTAGTTACCATTGTGGTTGTGGTTGTAATTGTTGTTGTATTGATTGTTGTATCCATTGTAGCTTTGGTGTTGGTTGAACCTGCCTCTACCTTGAGAGTATCCACCTCTTGAGTAGCCTCTTCCTCTCTGATTCTTGTAGTTCTTGTAGCATTCATCTGTGGTATGATTGGACAATCCACAAATGTTGCATGGTGATGAGTTGTAGGGTCTCCCCCTACCTGACTTACCTCCTCTGCCTCTTCCTCTAGATGATCTACCTCTCCCTGCATAATTAGCTTGAGAGGTAGAGCCTTCTTCATCCTGTTT
>CM035436.1:143237139-143239639 GCA_020310875.1 Ceratopteris richardii
CAGATGGTGGTGGAGAATACTTCTCCAATGACTTTGAAGATTTCTTACAAGAAAGAGGCATCAAGAGGGAGATTACTACAAGGTACTCACCTGAACAAAATGGGGTAGCTGAAAGAAGGAATAGACTCATTGTAGAGACAGCTAGGTCTATGCTAAATGAAAAGAAATTGCCAAATTATTTATGGGCAGAGAGTGTATCTACTGCCACATATTTAATCAACAGGTTGCCATCAAAGACACTTGATGGAATGACACCATATGAGGCTTGGCATGGTAAGAGACCATCTCTGGATCATTGCAAAATCTTTGGTTGTGTTGCATATGTGCATATTCCCTCACAGGTAAGGGGAAAACTAGATCCTAAAGCTGAAAAATGTATCTTCATTGGTTATGATTTGAATCAGAAGGGATACAGGTTCTATAACCCCTCAAACAAAGGCTTCAAGGTAAGCAGAGATGTCATCTTTGATGAGAATGATTCATGGTATGAAAATGAATGCAGGAAGGTTAGCCTACCTTATGATATGGAAGAAGACTTTCCCAAGCTTATCAGAGAAGAACCAATTCAGAAAGAGGACACAAGCTCAGATGATGAAGACACCATCAACATTGAAGAGTTCAAGGCTTGGAAATCCAAAGGGAAGATGAAGATGAAGCAACTAGAAGATAATCCAGAATCCTCAACTCAAGCTATGAGAAGATCTCAGAGAGAAAAGAAAAAACCTATTAGGTATGGGTATGATACTTCACTTGTAACTAAGCACTCTGTATATCTTGCAAAGGATCTCTTGAATGAAGAACCAGGTACATTTGAAGAAGCAATCACTAAACCATAATGGAAGGAAGCAATGGATGAAGAAATGGAGGCTCTCAAGGAGAGTGATACTTGGGACTTGGTACCCAAGAAGGACTCCATGAAGGTGATAGGATCCAGATGGATCTACAAACTCAAAAGGAATTTAGATGGTACAATAAACAGGTATAAAGCTAGGTTGGTAGCCAAGGGTTTTGCACAAACCCAAGGCATTGATTATGAGGAGACATTTTCTCCTGTGGCCAAGATGCCAACTATCAGAGTTATGGTGAGTGTAGCTGCATCCAAGAATTGGAACATGTACCAATTGGATGTGAAGAATGCATTCTTGAATGGATGGATATCTGAAGAAGTCTACATGTCACAACCACCTGGCTATGAAGATCCCAAGAAGGTAAATCATGTGTGTAAATTGAAGAAGGCTCTGTATGGATTAAAGCAGGCACCTAGAGCATGGGATTACAGGTTGACAACCTACCTTCTAGACCAAGGATTTATAATGAGTAAAGCAGATACTTCATTATTTATCAAAAGGAACAATTCAGAGGTAATATACCTGTGTGTCTATGTTGATGACATCATTATTACAGGAAATGATGTTCAGGGAATTAGACACATCAAAGGACAAATGATGAAGGAATTCAAGATCAATGATCTTGGATTATTGAAGTACTTCCTAGGACTTGAATTAGTCTATACAAATTCAGGTATCTTTATTACTCAGAAGAAGTACATTCAGGACATGGTCAAGAAGTTTAATTTGCAGGAAGCTAAAGTCTCAAGCACTCCTATGGAGGTCAACCACAAACTCAGTGCTCATGAAGGAGAAGAACTCCAAGATATTACAGGTTACCAAAGTATGGTAGGTAGTCTTAATTATGCTACCTTAACCAGGATTGATATATCATATGGTATTAGTGTACTTAGCCAATTTATGCACAAACCAAGAGTACCTCATTTGGAGGCAGCAAAGAAGATAGTAAAGTATCTAAAGGGAACACAAAATCATGGTTTGTACTTTCCCTATTCATCAGATATTGATATTAAGGTATATTCAGATTCAGATTGGGCAGGTTGCAAGGATGACAGGAGAAGCACATCTGGTTACATATGTTTTGCAGGTGATAAACCAATTTCTTGGTCATCCAAGAAACAACCCACAGTAGCTTTGTCATCTACTGAGGCAGAGTATAGAGGGCTAGCAAATGCCACTCAAGAAGCCATATGGTTGAAGCTTTTATATTCAGAATTGGGCCTATACACAAGGTCACCAATCATATTTGGTGATAACACAAGTTCTCTTCACCTAGCAGCTAATCCAATTTATCATGCTAGGACAAAACACATAGAGGTTCATTACCACTATGTGAGGGAGAAATTACATAGCAAAGAAATTCAATTATCATATGTGTCTACTCATATACAATGTGCAGATTTGCTTACTAAAGCTCTGGATGGAAGCAAGCTATGCAGATTTAAATCCATGATTGGATTGCAGGAAATAATTCAAGACTAGAGAAGAAGACTTGAGCCAAAGTGTTTGGCTTGAGGGGGAGCTGTTGGTGCAAAACAAGCCTACACACATTGGCTTGGAACATTGGAATCTTGGAAGGATAAAGTTTGAACCCTTGGAGGATGTATTTACATGAACTTTGAACCATAGGAACCAATACTTAATTGGTTATT